>JAUOBT010000409.1:26582-38498 GCA_032362145.1 Hypanus berthalutzae
TATGCTCAACACCTATTTCATCCCCTGTCTTTCTGTGATACCACTTGCAAGTAATTATGCTCTGGCACCCCTGGGTCCCACTGTTCCATTACATTCATTTATACGCTATCATTCATAATACAAGACCTGTACTGAAATCCATTTGCCACTTCTTGGCCCACTTCCCTAACTGACGAAGATCTGCTTGTAACCTACAATAACCTTCTTCACTATCAACAGAAGCTCCTAATTTTGTGTCAGCTGCAAACTTACTGATCAAGCCTTATGCATTCATATCCAAGTCATTTATATAAATAATGTATTACAAGGGTCTCAACATTGACCCTCTAGGGCACACTAAGGGTCATTGACCTCCATTCTGAGAAACAACCTCCAAACATCGTCCTTTATTTCCTACCTCGAGCCAATTGTGAATTCATCTAACTAGCTCTCCCTGGATTCTGTGAGATCTAACCTTCCATACCAGCAGTCTACTATGTACAACCTTGTTAATGTCCAAATAAACAATGCCCACTGCCTACTTTCATCTGCCTTTTTGGTTACCTCATTTAAAAACTCCAAAAGGTTCATCAGGCATGACTTCCATTCACAAAACCATACCGACTCCTCTTTATCATACTCTATCTATCCAAATGCAGGGAGGTCCTGTCCCTCAGAGTTTTCTCCAGTAACTTCCCCACTATTGATGTCAAGTTGACCAGCCTGTAGATCTCTGGCTTGTCCTTTACTATTCTTTTTAAACAAAAAAAAACATTCAAAGTTCAAAGTAAATTTATTATCAAAGTATGTACAGTATATGTCACCGTATACAACCCTGAGATTCAGTTTCTTGCAGGCATTCACAGTGGATAGAAAGAAACTATAGAATCAATGAAAAAGCACATACAAACCAAGAGAGACAACCAATGTGCAAAAAAAAAGACATACTGGGCAAAAGAAGTCAAGTAATAATAATAATAATAATAATGATAATAAGTAATATTGAGAACGTTAGTTGTAGAGTCCTTGAAAGTGAATCAACAGATTGTGAAATCAGTTCAGTGTTGAGGTGAGTGAAGTTATCCACACTGGTTCAGGAGCCCGATGGTTGAATGGCAATAACCTTTCCTGAACCTGGTGGCGTGGGAACTAAGGCTCCTGTGCCTCTTTCCCAATGGCAGTAATGAGAAGAGAGCATGGCCTGGAGGGTGGGGATCCTTGATGATGGATGCTACTTTCTTGTGACAGTGCTCCTTGTAGATGTGATCGATCATGAGGAAGTCTTTTTTGTTGTGAGGGACTGGGCCATATCCACCACATTTTGGAGGCTTTTCCATTCCTGGGCATTGGTGTTTCAATACCAGAGCATGATACAAGTTAGGATATTCTCCACTGTGCATTTCCAGAAGTTTGTGAAATATGCCAAATTTGCACAAACTTCTGAGAAAGTAGAGGTGCTGTGGTGCCTTCTTTGTGATGACACTTATATGGTGGTCCCAGGACAGATCCTCTGGTACATTAACACCAAGGAATTCAAAACTGCTACCCTTCTCACACTCTGTTTCCTTATTGAGGACTTTTTCTGTTCTAATTATGTTCTTTCTTGTAAAAGTTGAGTTAATGTTTTATTTAACTTATGTTTCTTTTCTTGTGAATGGTGCTTATCTGATGCCATGTACCTGCAATGCTGACTTAAGTGAGTTTTTCAGGGCACCCATGTGACAATAAACTTGACTTTGACATTAACCTGAAAAATTTGATAATTCGAAGAAAGCTCACAGTGGGCACATAATATGCCCCAGTAAATCCGATCCCAGTACCCTGTGGACCTAAACTAGGGTTTTTCTCTTTGGAGTCACAGAAGATGAGAGACAACCTGATGGAAGTGTTTAAGATAATGACAGATCTAGAGAGGGTGGACAACCAGTAACTTTTTCCCAGCACGGCAATGACCAATACCATCTGTTTGCGGTCAGTGGAAGGAATTTTGGGGGAGAGATCAGACATAGGTATTTTACACAGAGAACGGTAGGTGCCTGGAATACATTGCCAAGGGTGGTGGTAGAGGCTGATATATTAGGGGAGTTTAAGAGATTCTCAGATAGAGATAAAAAGTAAGAAAAATGGAGGGTTCTGGGCTGTGTAGGAGGAAGGGGGTAGATATGTCGTAGAGTAGATTTATATAGATTGCCTCAACAGTATTGACTGAAGCCATACTGTGCTGCCCAGAAGCTACTGAACCTGCACACTGACGCCAATTAGCCAGCAACTCACAAATTGATATCAGACACACATTTCTTTTACTGCTCCTATGTAAATGTCAATGCCTGTTCCCTGGTTGTCCATTTCTGTGTCAAGGTTCTGAGATGTGTCAAGTTCCAGAGATATGCTAAGTTCCTGTTTCAGAGCCATTGAGAAACGAAAACAGGGCAGGAATGGAGGATGGCAGAGTCCCTCTCCAGGTCACTACAAGAAAAAACTGAGGCATCGTCAAATTAATATTTCAGCAGTTACCTGCCTGGACCAATCTCCCACTATCAACAGACAGTTAACATCTCAGAGGATCTGGCCTGCGCCCAACTCATTGATGCAATCATGACAAGGGCATGCCAGCAGCTACACTTCGTTAGGAGTTTGAGCAGATTCGGCATGTCAGAAAATAACCTAGCAAGCTTCTATTGAAGTATGGTGGACAGCACAGCCACCTGTATGGCAGCTCCAGTGTGCAGGGCACCTCCTCTTTGTGATTTTTATAAATCACTTGGATGAAGAAGTAGAATGGTGGGTTAGTAAGTTTTGCTGATGACACAAAGGTTGGGGGTGTTGTAGATAGTCTGGAGGGTCATCAGAGATTACAGTGGGACAACGATAGGATGCAGAACAGGGCTGAGAAGTGGCAGATGAAATTCAACTCAGGTAAGTGTGAAGTGGTTTATTTTGGTAGGTCAAGTTTGAAGACAGAGTATAGTTTTAATGGTAAGACATTTGGTAGTGTGGAGGATCTGAGAGATCTTGGGGTCTGCAACCACAGGACACTCAAAGCTGCTGTGCAGGTTGACAGTGTTGTTAAGAAGGTGTATGGTGTGTTTTCATTCATTGACCATGGAATTGAGTTCAAGAGCTGTGAGGTAATGTTAAACCATACAAGACCTTGGTCAGACCCCACTTGGAGTACTGTGTTTAGTTCTGGTCACCTCACTACTGGAAGGATGTGGATACTATAGAAAGAGTGAAGAGGAGATTTACAAGTATGTTGCCTGGATTGGGGAGCATGCCTCAGGAGAATAGGCTGGGTGAACTTGGCCTTTTCTTCTTGGAGCGACGGAGGATGAGTGTCAACCTGATAGAGGTGTATAAGATGATGAGATGGATTGATTGTGTGGATAGCCAGAGGCTTTTTCCCAGGGCTGAAATGGCTGACATAAGGGGCATAGTTTTAAGGTGCTTGGAATTAGGTACAGAGAGGATGTCAAGGATAAGTTTTACACACAGAGAGTGGTGGATGCATAGAATGCATTGCCAGCGAAGGTGGTAGAGGCAGGAACAACAGGGTTTCTTAAGAGACTATTAGATAAGTACATGAAGCTTGGAAAAATATAGGGCTCTGCGGTAGGGAAATCCTATGCAGTTTCTAGAGTACGTTACATGGTTGGCACAACATTGTGGGCCAAATGTGTGTAGATTACTATGCTCGATGATTGAAAGAGGCTGTAGAGATTTGTAGACTCAGATACTCTAGCATTGGCACAACACTCTCCACCAGCAAGGACACTTTCAAAAAGCCAGCATCCATCGTCAAGGGCCTTCAACATCTGCAGCATGTCTCCCTCTCATTACTACCAACTGGAAGAAGATGCAGGCAACTAAGACCCACATTCAATGATTCAGGAACAGCTTCTGCCCCTCTACCATCAACTGATAACACTACCTCGCAATTCCGCTTTTGCACTTCTGTTTACTTATTCACGAATTTATGTATTTCTACTTCTGATGATCTTTAGTATTGCACTGTACTACTTCCATAAAACAACAAACTTCAGGATGGACGTCAGCGTTAATAAAACGGAACCTTATTATTGAAATGACCAAGTACCTCAGCATGCTCCCCATTGTTCAAGTTCAGGCTTATAGCATACCTATGCAATGAATCTTAGCCCTCTGCTATAGAAACGTAGTAAGAGGAGGACGAACATGAATGAACATAAATTTAAATTAATATAAGGTACGCATAACTTGCCCGTGTGCAAAATGAGCAACAAAACTCGTGCAAAATTCAGACAGAAAAATAACACAGTCTACTGTCAACAAAATAGAGAGAGTACAGAGGAGATGTACTAGAATGTTACCTGAGTTTCAGCACCTAAGTTACAGAGAAAGGTTGAACAAATTAGGTCTTTATTCGTTGGAGCGTAGAAGGTTGGTGGGACGATAGAGGTATTTTAAATTATGAGGGGATAGATAGGGTTGACGTGGATAGGCTTTCCCTATTGAGGGTAAAGGAGATTCAAAGAAGAGGACATGAGTTGAGAGTTAGGGGCTAATGTTTAGAGGTAACACGAGGGGTAGCTTCTTTACTCAGAGAGTGGTAGCTGTGTGGAACGAGCTTCCAGTAGAAGTGAAGGCAGGTTCGATATTGTCATTTTTAAAAAAAATTGGATAGGTATATGGATAGGGAAGGAATGGAGGGTTATGGGCTGAGTGCAAGTCAGTGGGACTAGTCACCTCACTGCGGGCGAGCTGTGGAAACTATAGAAGAGGTGCAGAGGAAATTTACAAGGCTGTTGCCTGTACTGGGGAGCATTCCTTACAAGATTAGGCAGAGTAACATTGGGCATTTCTCCGTGTAGCGACGGAGGATGAGGTGACCTGGTAGAGGTGTATAAGATGTCAAGAGTCATTGATCGTGTGGATAGTCAGAGGCTTTTTCTCAGGGCTGAAAGGAGGTTTCCAAACTTTACGTGTTATACTTGTGGGAAAGCTGGTCACATAGCATCTAAGTGCTTAGCTCCAAAGAAAGGGGCAGGAAAGGGAAAGGCGTCAACCCCAACTGCCTGCATTAAGCAGACTGAGATGTCGCTAAAGGAGGAGGAGGAGGAGGAGCCAGGCTGAGTTCAGGAAAAAGGGGAGACATTTCTTTTGACCGGGACTGTGAAGGAGGGGTGACCCCCAGTGGAAGTGAGAATCTGGAGTGACACTGGGTCTTTTCAGTCACTAATCCTAAGCAGTGTATTGGACTTTAGTGCTGAGATCGAGACTGGTGACGTGGTGCCAGAAGGGGTTGGAAAAGGGACCGAGGCAATACCGTTACATAAAATATCTTTGAAGTGTGAGTTAGTATCCAGGCCAGTCACGATCAGCGCGCGGTCTGCACTCCCTATACGCGATGTGGATGTCTCACTCGGGAATGACCTGGCAGGTGGGGGACGTGTTCCCAACAGCTCAGCTCACGAGTAAGCCTGTGAGTGCAGATGACCCGCCCACGGATGCTGAGTTTATCCCGCCTACGTGGGAACCAGAAGCATGGCGAGAAGGGCTGTTGAGAAAAGCACTGATGCCGCTGAGGCGGACCTGGAGTTAGCTGAGACGTTTTTTTTACCGTCCCTGTATCAGAAGAGTTTAGAGGGCAGTGAAGCTGAGGAGATAAAGGGCGACGAGACGGAATTATCCTTATCGAGGAAAGAACTTGTGAGGGAACAGAGGAATGATGAGGAACTTGTGGCTTTGAAGGAGACAGCTCTCTCGGAGGAGGGAATTAAAAAGGAACCAGTGGGATTTTTCATTAAAGGGGGAGTATTGATGAGAAAGTGGAGACCAGCTACAGTGCTTGCAGATGAGGATTGGGCGATTGTACACCAGGTAGTATTTCCGAAGGTTTATCGGGACAGATATTGAACTTAGCTTACAAGATACCCCCAGGTGGACATTTCGGAGTAAGGAAAACGGTAGATAGGGTTATGAGAGAATTTTATTGGCCAAGTATTAGGAAGGAAATTGTTGATTATTGTAAGAGGTGTCACACGTGTCAGGTGGTAGGAAAGCCGAATCAGGTTATTCCGAAAGCACCCCTTCGGCTGATACCCGACTTCGGGGAACCTTTCTTCCGAATGATCGTAGATTACTTGGGTCCCTTGCAGAAGATCGCAGCTGGGCGTCAGTATGTACTGACTACGTACACAACGCTGGAGGTTTGGAGCGGTTTCACACAATTCTGAAGAAACCTGATAAGATCCTACTGCCAGGAGAATATCAGAGACTGGGATGCCGGATTGTCTCCTTTGCTTTTCGAGGTGACGGATACGGTTCAGGGGACGTTGGGGTTTTGCCCATTTGCGCTTGTTTTCCGTCATAGGCCCAAGAGACCTTTGACCTTCCTTAAAGAGAAATGGTCTAACCCGACTGTGCATGCCAATGTGATTGGCTATGTTTTGAAATTCCGCGAGAGGCTTAACGAGATATGCGACCTTGCAAAGAAAAACCTCCAAGACTCCCAAATCCAAATGAAGCAGTGGTATGACAAACGAGCCCGAGAACAGATGTTTCAGGTTGGTGATAAGGGGATTATTATTCCCCTTGGCGACCAAACCCCTGCAGGCGAGATCCCAAGGTCCATAAAAGATAATTAAGAAGATAGATTCTTTCAATTATGTTATTGAAACTCCTAATCGGCGCACACCAACTCAATTCGTCCATATCAATATACTGCAAGCTTATCATGATCCAAAAGTCGCACCAGTCAGTGCTGTCACAAAAACAAACGAAGCTGTAGAGATTGCTCATGAGGGGCAAGAACACTTTGAAAAGATAAATATAGTGCCTACCAGACTAGAGAACAGATTTATGTCCAGATGTGTCTCGGAAATGCACGGTCACAGAACATGATGTTATTATTTCTGCAGCCCAGCCTATTAAGCAACACGCCTATAGGATGAATTTAGAATAGAGCCAGCTAGTGGAATGAGAAATTGAACATATGCTGGCTGTTGGTATTATCAGGCGATCTTCCTCAGACCGGGCATCTCCCTGTGTGGTTGTCCCGATACCTGATGGTAGTGTAAGGTTTTGTACAGATTACAGGAAAGTAAATGCCATCACAAAGGCTGATGCTTATCATATCCCAAGGGTGGATGATTGCATTGATAGAGTGGGGAAGGCTAGGTACATAATAAAGATTGATTCGCTGAAAGGGTACTGTTGTGTTCCCCTAACAGACAGGGCTCGAGAAATTTCAGCATTTGTCACACCATCAGGGATGCATGAGTTTAATGTCTTGCCCTTTAGAATGAAAAACGCTCCAGGGACACTTCAAAGGATGATTGACTCAGTGATTAAAGGATCAAATAACACAGGGGCTTCCATCGACGAATTAGGGGTTAGGAGTGATAAGTGGGACGAGGACATTGTGGCTGTGGAGGAACTGTTTAACTGTCTGAAGCCAATCTCACAGTGAACCTCGCCAAAAGTGAGTTCGGCCACGCTACGGTCACATACCTGGGGTATGTGGTAGAACAGGGGCAGCTGGCTCCTATGCAGGCTTAGGTGCAGGCAGAAGTTCCCGTCGCGTGGGAAGGGTGGTGTACTGCCAGAAGTTTAATGTGCACCAGATAAATTATTCCACTATAGAAAAAGAATTACTGTCACTTATCCTAGCGTTACAACATTTTGAAGTTTACATTTGTCCGGCAAGGAAGCCATTAATAGTTTATACTGATGACAATCCATTGGTAGTTTGACTAACATGAAGGATTGGAATAGACGACTACTAAGTCGGAGTCTGATGTTACAAGAATTTAATATAAAGATACAACATGTAAACGGGACTGACAATGTAATTGCTGATTGTTTAGGTGTTAAATTTGAAATTACATCTGTATTACTCTGTTGATTATTGACTACTTATGTATTATATTAGACACTGTAATGTGCCTTACTATTGAACTTTCCCCCTTAAAAATTCATTTTAAGGGTGTGTGTGTGATATGGTAAGTAAACCAGGAGGCGATGGGGACCAGAGTTGACGCCCCTGCAAACTATGCTGCTAATGAGAGAGAGAGAGGGGGGAGGGAGGGGGGGAGAGAGGGGGAGAGAGAGGGTGTAGGAAATTAACCTCTCTTGTCGAAGACAATTCGTCAGGTTTCAGGCATTAATTTCTTGACACATCTTCCAAATGCTCGCATTCGATGAAAAAACAATAGTCCTAGAAATTCAAAAATTATCTTGTTGCGTATTGCAGTGATCCTAATCTATTGTCAGATTCGATGATTAAAACCGAATTGTCACATTAAAACATAAACTATTTCAGTTGATATATAACGAAAAATAGGCGAGTAAACTGTGGGATTAAATATCTATGTTACAGAATGACAGATAGTCCACCGATTTTGGAAAATGAGGACCACTTTACTCGTTGCTTCAATTATGGCCGCTGCCCTTGCAGGATAAATGGGCTTTTAACCTTCACGCACCTGGTTGCACAGATTTATGTTTTATTCAACAGGCATTCTGATTGCTGAGACAATGTATCTGACATCATCACAAAATATACAATACAACTCCTATTTTATCTGCAAAGTCGCCCATTCAACATGACCAGATGTTTCACTCCTTTCCTTATCTCTTCCCTGAATTTCCTCTGGGACAGTGTGTAGATACAAGTGTTGGTGCAGGTGCAGAGAAATTGCAACATGAACCCACACTCTTGCAGAATAAACGACGGCGAATTAAGATATCTATCTGTATAATGGTAGTTTTGAGCCTGCTGGATGAGACAAGAGACTATAAAGGGAATCCACAATAAAATGAAATTGGCTGACAGAGCGAACAGCAAAATCATTGACTTTCTCCGGTTCTCCACCTCTGAATCCTCCTTCCCGTCATTGCTGGTCCGAAGACCTCGGCGGACTCTGTTTGCCGCTATTATGTGACTGATTGTTAAAGCATTGAACAATAGAATTAAACCGATTGGCAATAAAGGGGTGATGATACTATAAAACACCTGGTAAGCTTTCCACACTGGTGAAGTAAAGTAATCTTCTTTAACAATACAGAGCCATGGAACGTTGTTAATATTCGCGGAATGATCAATCCCAAAGAAAAATGGAACACACCTCAAACAACTCCCAATCCCTACAATCACTACCACTATAGTCGCCGTCCTGTCCGTGCAAACTCGTTTCCGCAGTTTTTGACTACAAATGGCAATACATCGATCACATGTGAAAGCCACCGTCAGCCAGACAGAACAGTCCGTGGCTACGAGCCTCAAGACAACTGACGTAGCACAAATCGGACCGAAGAACAAAAATCTCGCAAAAACGTAAATATTATTGATCCGCTCCAATATAACGCCAATGATAACACCCAGCAAATCAGCTGATGCCATCGCCACCAGGTAAAGAGTGATGCATTTGGAGAGTCCGCATTTTCCACGACAAAGGATCACAATAGCCATCAAATTAACTGCAAGGAAAACATAAGAGTTAGATTGATGCGCACAAGAACAGTTGAGTAAGCAAATCTCCAGCAGCTGGCAACGGGATTCCACATTTCAAGGCGTATTTAACAAAGGAGTGTTGATCAACCCAGCCATTTTGAAAAGGTCGCGCTTTGTATCTGATGAAGCTGAATAGAGGATTGATAGTTGCACTGATTCGACTAATCACAAGTAATAATGAAGCCACCGACAGAGAGGAAGTCATCACTCCGACACAGTGTTGTCAAGAAAACAACCTCGCCCTCTGTGTTGCAAAAACAAAGGAGCAGATTAGTTGATAGCAGGTGGAATGGAGACTGGCTAACCACTACTGTCATCAATGGATCTGGAGTGGAGAGGGTGAACAGCTTTAAGTACCCCAGCAAGTACATCATCAAGGATCTCCCGTGGTTTCTACATACCGCAGCTTAATCAGACAGTTGAACAAGTTTGGTGTGAGCTCCAAATCATAAGAACTTTCTACAGGGGCACAATTGAAAGGATCACTACCTGGCTTTATATCCAGAAGAAGAGAGAAACATACATTTGAATTCAGATCAGACCGAAATCTCTCATAACACCATGCTGGTGTGAAGTGGGTTTTACGGCAAATATAATGCAGAGAAGCGGATAGGGCAAGAAAATAAAATAGCAAACATACTCAAGTTACTTACCGGGAAGACCAATGGCAGCCAGTACAGGATAATAAACACTCTCTATGTAGTAAATTGCTGGATAACCCATTACCGAGTGACGTGACGATCAGGTAAAAAAGCTCCAACTCCTGCTGACGAATAGTACAGATGATTGATTTGAAAGCTTTTATAAAGGAAAGGATATTGCATTCTTCAAAATAATCTTACCAGCTTATTAGTCTCATCAGAGACAGCCCAGTGAACAAGCAATTAACGGAAGGTATTTATATACATTATGTCACAGCGCAATGGAAATCGCCCATCGAGGAAATCACAACAACATACATTTTCGTTTCTCTTTTGTTCAACTTTTCAAAAGATGTTGTCATGTATTCCTTTTGCATGACACAAAATTTTATAGGCTTATATGGTAAATCAATCGGAAAAAAATCAAACTGTTATCACGTTCAAATGAATACGATTTCTAGCAGTTTGTGAAATCCTTCATGACTCCTAACTTAGTAGAGAAAAATTGATTTTTTAAAAACGAGCGAAATAGTTTAAAAGTTGATGAGAACAGGTGTGATGTTAATGAGGTACATGGTTTATAAACAGAGACAGTGAGTACTGGGGCTCCTCGCAAGGAGAGACTAACGACAGAGAAATTGTAGTCAACAAAATCAGGTGCAATGTAAAAGGAGAACAAAATCGAAAAAGGGTGAAGGTGTTACGTTTGAATGCGTGTATTATATGGAATAACGCAGATGAATTTGCAGCACAGTTACAGGTTGGCAGATGTGAGCATCACTAAATCGTCACTCCAAGAAGTTTATACCTGGGAGCTTCACGTTCGGGATGCATGTTTCATCGAAAGGTCAGATAGAAGGGGTGGCGCGTCACTAAGTGTAAAAAATGAGATCACAAAGTTAGAAACAGGTAACAGAATGTCAGAAGGTGCTGAATTGCTGTGGGCAGACCTCAGGAACTAAACGGTTAAAAGGACGCTGGTCGAGTATACAGACCTCCAGACAACAGGAAGGATGAGGACTACAAATCACAACAGGAATTAGAAAATACTTGCCTGAATGGAAATGCTGCAATGATAGTGAGGGTCTTCAATATGCAGGTAGGTTCGAGAAATCAGGTTGGTGTTGGATCCAAAATGACGGAATATCGAAAATACTGGCAAGAAAGCTTTTAGCGCAGCTCATGTTTAAGCCCACGGGGGACCAGGTATTCTGAATTTTGTGTTGTGTAATGAACGGAAATTGATTAGGGAGCTTAAGGTAAAAGAACGCTTCGGTGAAAGTGATCATGATAAAATAGAAATTCCACGGAAGTATGAGGAGAAGCAAAAGTTAGGTATGTCAGTATTTCAGTAAAATAAATTAAATTACAGAGACATGAGAGAGGAGTTAACCAGAAGTGGTTGGAAAACAACACTGGCAGAAATGATGGCACAGAAGGAATGGATGTAAATTCTGGAAGCAATTCAGGAAGACACAAGATAAATAAACCGAAAAGCGGAAAGCAAGCGCAGAAAGCAAGAGGAGCGAATGCCAATCATAAACCGAAACAGAGGACATTTATTGGAGCAAATATTCGTGAGACGATAGAGAATTGGAAATGCAACAAATGTAAGGGTTCAAAAAGATGCAAGACTACTGAAAAACGTTGTTATAGAAATAGTGATGGGAGACAAGGAAATGGCCAACCAACTGTACGAGTAATTTGAAAATCTTCACTGTTGAAAAGTCTAGAAGCATGTGGGAAGATCGGGAGTGCCAGGGGTCAGAAATATATGAAGTGGTTATTAATCGAGAGAAGTTCCTT
>JAUOBT010000409.1:109495-121109 GCA_032362145.1 Hypanus berthalutzae
GTTATTACCCCTCGACATCAAGCTATGGTCTTATGGAGGTGTATCGTCTTTGAATGCGAATCCGTAGAATATGGAATCTGTATAGAGTTGAGGTGCCTGACGTTATCCGCAGTGGTAATGATTCTGATAGTTGTACAGTAATAAATATTCCTGTACCTGCGCGAATGGGAACTAAGGATGCTACGCCGTCTGCTCGATGGTTGAATCGGGAAGGGAGCAAGAACCAAACACAAGAGGAAACGTGCCTTGTTCGGCTGTGAGGCTGATGCTGATAGCGGATTCGGGCGACTACTTTCTACAGGTATTCCATAGATAAAGTGCATTTATCTATGAACTGAAAGGCATTTGCTGCGTTATGTGAGATCAGGCTTCTCGTAACTCACTATGAAAAGGCTGTCGGTGACTGAGGGCAGCAAGAATGCATTCGCAACACTTTTATGTTGGCCACTGTGGTTGGTGGCAAAGCGAGGAATGTAGTGGAAGTATCAGAAGATATGAAAAGAGGGTAGAAGTTTATTCTAGGCAACAATGATTGCAAAGAGAAAATAAGCGATAAGCTGGAGTCATTAAGTTCATCTACAGTCTGAGAAGAAATGTTAAATGTGCAGTCCCAGTTTGAAAGGAAGACACCACACGTGTTCGTACTAGATGAAAGAACAGTGAGAAGCGGCAGAGTGAAATCTTTCCGCCTGAACATAAACTCTTTCTTGTTGCTGGGGGTTCATTATAAGACTGTTGCTTCAACTTTATTTAAATTACCTTCACCAAGATCGCCTACTTCATAACGGGCACACAGAAGTAATAACGTTAACCCTTTGCACAAAACAAAGAACATCACCTATGGATAAAAGACATTTTCGTCGGGGAAAGTACTTGAACACATTCACACAGTGAAGGATCGCTGAATCATTATTAACAGTCTTAAACTGCAGAAAACATAGGCAAAATTCAACACCCCGCAGTGTGATTTTGGACAACAAACACACAAAATGTAGAAGCTCAGCAGGCCAGGCATTATCATTGAAAAGGGTACAGTCGTCTTTTCGGGCTCAGACCTTTCAGCAGGATCCCTTCCCAGAGATGCAGCCTGTCCTGCTGAGTTCCTCCAGTAATCTGTGTGTGTTGCTTGGATTTCCAGCTGCCGCACATTTTCTCTTCTTCATGACCATGGACGTATAGCTTGCCTTTCGTTTGGCGAACTTCCTAGAATGAAATCATATCGATTAAATTAATTAAGGTATCACCGGATAGATAAAGCAATGTTCCATTGTACGGGTGAAGTTGAGGTTGTATGTTTGACACAATAAGACAGTAAGACCGGAAAATTCACGATTCAGACCAGGGATTCATTCTCTTCTGCTGTATATTCCCCGTTTTCGGGGGATACATCGTGTCTTTCTTCGTTTCTTGAACCTGGTAGAAAGGATATCCGATTCTTATATCTGAACTCTCAGAGGGTGCACAGGAGTGTTCAGTGTTCAATGGATCTATTATCAGTCAACTGGTATATAAATCTACCAATTGAACAACCACACCTCTCTCTGAGAGTCCTGTGATTCCGGAAAGTACAATTCCCATTCCCAATTTCCGGCGAAAGAGGCGCTGTTGACAACACAGCCGGTATGCACAGACGACGTGAGATCCTCGGAGATGTTGACGCCAAGGAACTTAAAGCTGGTCACCTTCTCAACCCCAGATGCATTGATCTCAAAAGGGGTTCGCCTGTCTCCATTCCTCCTGTAGCCCTCAAACAGATCCTTGGTTTTTGCGACATTAATGAAGAGGCTGTTTTCTTGACACCACTGTGTCAGGGTGGTGACTTCTCTGTGGGCTGCCTCATTGTTATTTGAGATTAAGCCAATCAGCGTAGTGTCGTCAGCAAATTTAATTAACGGGTTGGAGCAGTGTATAGCGACACAGTTATGGGTATACAATAAGTAAAGGAGAAGGCTTAGTTTACAACCCTGAGGAGCCCTTGTGTTTAGGGTCAGAGGGGCAGAGGAGCCCACTCTTACCACCTGCGTCTGTGGAGGCGATGTAAGGCAGAGGTTGATTGATTCTTGTCTGTTTCCGTCATAAAGGGATACGAGAAGAAACCAGGAGACTGGGGCTCATCGCTAAATGGATAAACCATAACGAAACGGTGAGGCAGACCTGATGGGCGAGGTGGTCGAATTCTGCTCATATATAATGTTCTGACGTCTTTAAAAAAGTGAAAACTATCGGTTCCTTTCCTCCTCTTACCATTACAACAACTCACTGAGATAGAGCGCAGTCTGTTCCAATTTTCAACAACATGTCCACCCCGATCTCCGTCAGCACAGATGCAAAACACAGCTGTGTGCTTATACCCCGACTCTACTCGCTTTACACATCTGACCGTGTGACTAAGCACACCAGCAAAGCCATATTCAAGTTTGCTGACAACACCACTGTCGTATTCCGAAGAAGGTGCTGACAAATCAAGATGTCGGAGGGAGGTTGAAATTCTGGCCTGTGAGATGCCATAACTACAACCTCTTACTCAATGACATAACGACCAAGGCGTGGAGGTGGATAGGATCAGCAAGTTTACATTCTTGACCTTTATTGTTACGGAGGACCCGTCCTGAGCCCAGCGTGGAAGTGCAATTACCATGAAAGCAGAGACACTTTCCTGAGTGTTTACTCGGATTCCGTATGGCATCAAAAAGTTTGACGAGAGACTCTAGACTTGTAGTGCAGAGTATATTGACATGCTGTATCCAGCCTGGCATGGAGACACAAATGCCCTTGAATGGAAAATCCTTCAAAAAAGAGTGGATAAGGCCCAGTCCATCACCGACCATCCACACCTTTGGGCACTTCAGTGCGAAATGTTGCCGCAGAAATGCGGCATCCACTATCAGAGAATTTCCAACACCCCCAGGCATGCTCTCCTTTTCTGCTGCCACCAGGAAGAAGGCACATGAGCCTCATGACTCAAACCACCAGGTTCAGAAACAGTTATTACTCGTCAACATCAGGCTATGATCTTATGGAGATGTCGTGTCCTTGAAAGTGAGTTCGTACACTCTGCAATCTGTAACAGAGTTGAGGTGCCTAACCTGACCCACGTTGGTAATGTTCCTGATGGTTGTACAAATGGAAACGCGAATAAATGTGATTTGATTTCATCTTTGATCTCAGTAAAACAGAATTCGAAACCAATGTAATAATAGCATATACATTAAAATGACAACAGTTCGTATTTAAGTAATTGACATAAAATTGTCAAGCAACATGTATTGTGTTCTCATAAAATTGAAAAGAAAAATATATCTTCCGTTAATGCCTGTTATAATCGGACAACTAGTCAAGAGTGTTGTTTTCAATTCTTCCAAGTTATCGGAAAAGTGGCTTTACGTTTCGTTTTAACCTCTGTTTTTTAGTTAAAAATAATGGAATAAAAATGAAGCCTTGATAGCAAAAGAATTGGCAGCAGGTGGTATTTTGCAATTCAACAACAGATACTATAAGTTAAAAACAAAAAAAAAACTGTTGCAATGAGACAAAAATGTTACAGCCTCTTGCAACGTTTTTCACAAATTTGCAAAATGAAAATAAGCGAAGAGATGAAGTTATTTGAACCCCTAGACGATATGGTAAAACCATAGTCACATTTTCAAAGTAGAAAACTTCTTGTTGTGCGAAATGACCAAATTGATCGGCAAAGAATACTACCTCGGCATGCACATAAATGTTTTGTTATTGGCTAGTTTTCAATATATGCCTGTTGTTTCAATTTTGTATCAATTATCTTCGCCAAGATTTCTTATTCCATAATGGACTCAATGAAGAAATTGTTTCCAGTTTCGGATATGCCCCAAGTTCGGAGTGAGAGACACTGAAGCAGGACGATAGTTCACAAACTTTAATGCAAACACTGTTAAAGCGAAAATAAACAATAAACGCGAGACCAAGCAGGGCCGGTAACTAAAACTCTCAAATGTGAGCCGAGGCCTGCACTGCGGCTGAAAAGAAAATCTGAACACACCGCTAGTTCTCAGAGTCAGTTGAATCGGAAGTTCAATTCCTCAGGGAAGGCCGGAAGCAAACAGGCAGCGAAGCGTTGCTGTGCTCTGTCCAAGTCTCGACAAGCACTACGACAAGTATGGAGTAAATACTATCACGATTAAATAATAATCAGCGGACGCGTGCAAATTCACAAGCACAATTGCCATATATAATGCGCTGCCGAATCCGTGGTTATGGCAGAAATAGTATACTGGGGTGTTGCTGATGCATAGAATTATAACTTTCTGGGGTTGTGCAGAAATACAAATAACTGCTGTATTATCCCCTAACCACATGAGGTACATTCACGCAATCTTATCAGGATAGCTGTGAAAATATAAGATTCGTCAGAATAACATTGAAGGAAAAGTCCTCTGAAATAAACAAACACAGCAAGTCTGCCAGCAATTTCATTTTAACCAAGCAGCCCTTTAGTAAGTGGAATGTGAAACAGAACGGAAAACGCAAATCAAAAACAAAAATTCAGAAGATGAGCTAACAACTGTGAAGCCACATCGTCAGATCTCAGGAATTAAAAATTTCGACTCAGCTTTCCATGTTCGTCCATTCTAATGAAGAGAATATCCTTGAAAGTTCTGGGATCACCTCCATATGAAATACAGCGATCCTGATATGTTCACAGATTCGGTAATACGTGACCAATTAAAATACATATTTTGATGGTAATATAAACAAATCTATGTCTTAAAATATGAGAAACAAACGTAAATGTTGCCAAATCTCTGATACTCCAACGAAGTTGGACATAAAGCTTGCCTTTAGCGTGACTAAATTTGTAAAAGGAAACCTTATCGATTACATAAATCATTGCATTGATTGACAAATATAGCGAAGTCTTACTGTGAGGTTCACGCCGGAGGTGCATTTTTGATACCAACCCGTTTCATAAAGACTGCAAGGCAGGACAACTTGCGAGTATAAATCCTTCCCTTTCCTAGTGAACAGCGTGTTACCTCAATTCTTGCAACTAGATCAGTGGAGATCTGATACATATCGCCAAACTCACTTCATCTAACACGGGATTATTATGTCCAGGGTATATTTCTCCTCTGGCCATAGAGGATGTTCAAGCGTGTTCAGTGGATCTATGATACAGTCAATTAGTAGATAATTCTACCAATCTAACAATGAGATTTGCATCACGTGGTTCGTTGTCCAAGATTTCGGTATAAATCAATCATTTAAAATGTAATTCTGAGGGTGTAAAACTCACATTGGAAGCGGTCTATTATTTAGGACACTTGAGGAAAGTCAATTGGCTGCCATTGCTGGAAAAACAGGCTTCTGAACTTCAAACACCTGACAACGCAAATTTACGGTATATTTATAGACTTACGAATAATTCAGAAAATTTCTGCGTACAGATAACAAAATATACAATTCAACTGCCAATTATCTACAAAGTCGGCCATTCAATGTGACCAGATGTTTCACTCCTTTCTTCATCTCTTCCCTGAATTTCCTCTGGGACAGAGTGTAGATACACCTGTTGGTGCAGGTGCAGAGAAATTGCAACATGAACCCAAACTCATGCAGGATAAGCGATTTATCTGTCTGTATAACAGTAATTTTGAGCCTGCCAGATCATAGCAGAGACTAAAAAGAAAATCTACCATAAAATGCAATTGGCTGAGAAAGCGAACAGTAAAACCATTGACTTCCTCCAGTTCTCCACGTCTGAATCCTTCTTATTGCCATCGTTGCTCCGGAGTCCTCGGCGGACCCTGATTGCCGCGATAATATGACTGACTGTTAAAACACTAAACAACAGAATCACGGAAAACCAATTGGCAATAAAGGTGTAGTAATAGTATTAAACATCCGGAAAGCTTTCCACCCACACCAGTGAAGTAATCTGCTCTGCCAATAGATTGCTATGGAGAGTTACCAGTAATCGCTGAATGCTCTGCAGAAGAATAAAATGGAGAACACCTTAGATTCCCTACGCCCACAATCACCACCACTGACGTCGCCGTCCTCTCGGTGCAAAATCCTTTCCGCAGCTTTTGGCTACAGAGTGCAATACATCGATCAAATTTGAAAGACACTGTCAGCCAGACAGAACAGTCCAGTAAATCAGCTGATGGCATCGCCACCAAGTACATTTGGAGAGTCCGCATTTTCCACAACAAAGAATCACAATGGCCATCAAATTAACTGAAAGGAAGAACATATGTGTTAGTTTCAAGCGCACAAAAGCCGATCAGTTTTACTGGATTTACATAAGATTGTTTACTGACTGAAGGGAAATGATCCTTCTGATTCCAGAGAGGATGTGAGTACAAGTTGAGTCGGAAATCCCCAGCAGTTGGCAACGGGATTCCGAGGTCCACGCAGCCAGCTCGAATAGGTGCAGCGTTGTGGCTGACAAAGCTGAAGGGAACATTGAGAGTGGGAAAATAGTAGGCCCAGTTTCTTCTGACGTAGCAATTGTGAGTCCAGGAACGCGTAGAGTTAAAATTAAGAAGAGAGAAGAAATAGCAAGTCTAAAAAGGGAAAACGAACGATCATATTTTCTTAGTTTACTTTTGAAATTGAAAATATATTAAAACAATTATGTTGAAAACGAATCCTCGGATGTTGCATGATGGTGCACCGGAACTGTGCTGTGGAAGATCGGGCACGGTAAATCACTGGAACCACATCAATAGCTTAGGAGCTTAGGAGCTTCGCATGATTAATGGCGCCTTTGCTTGCATCTTTGGAAACAGCTGTTTACACCTTTAATGTCTCCATTTTCTTTTTCAGGGTTCTCCTGAGGACCCGGACCTGGAGTTACACGCTGGCAACGGTTCTTAGCGGGAATGGGACCCGCTCTCGGGATTTCACGACTGGCCGCTATTCGGCACTCCAAGAGCTCGGTGTGAGAGTTCAGCTGGCCTTCGGATCTCAAGGCTGTGGAGACGGGCGGATCGAGGGTCAGTGTCCGGGCAGACTGATGCGTCGTGTGTGATAGAAGATCTCAGGCTGCGTGCCCAGAGACCCGTGATGTTTGGGCACATTGGGCACAAGCTGGGAAATAAAGACACGCTACGGACTTTTAACATCGTAAACCAGCGTGTTGCTTGTTATATATTCCCTCTCGCTGTGAAACGGAGACAGCTCTTTCTCCGTTACTAGGGGAGAGAGAATCTGCTGTATGCCGAAAGACGGGTGACCAAGTGATATTTGGAGCACTGCAAGTCTGTGAGTTTGCTGTTGCCTGTTCACGCTTGAGTGCTCGGTGGAGGGTGGTGAGGCTTTTTTTTTGCCAGTGGGGGAAGGGAGCTTGCTGTCATTTACGCGCGGTAGGGAGGGGAGCTGCGGGAGACTTTGGGGAAGTTTAACATTTTGAGAAAAACTCCACTGTTTTCGTGCATGGTTGCGAAGAAAAAGCAATTCATGATGTATATTGCATACATTTATCTGACGCTAAATATACCTCTGAAACTTTAGAATATTAGTGCTGACTCAGCTGTTACAGTTTACCAAGAAAACAGCCGGAAGGAACGGCAGGAAGAAGAAAGAAGCAATGTTTCAAACCGGATCAGACCGAAATCCCTCATCAGACAATCGCTATGCGTAATGAATGGGTTTTCTAGCGAATATATTTCAGTGCAGCAGATAGAGTGAGAAAACATTACTCACTCCAGTCACTGACTTACGAGGGATACCAGAAGTAGTTGGTACAGGATAATAAACACTCTCTATGTAGTAAATTGCTGGATATTTCATTTTCCGTGTGACGTGATGATCAACTTAAAAAGCTTCTACTGCTGAAAACTACTGATGATTGAATTGAAAGCTTTTACAAAGGAGCGAATACTGCAAACTCCAAATTAATCTTACCATTTTATTAGTCACAACAGAGATAGCCCAGTGAACAAACAATTACCGTGAACTATTTCTATAAATTGTGTCACAGTGCAATGGAAATCGCCGATCTAGGAAATCACAACAAAATACATTATCTTTCATCTTTTGTTCAACCTTTCAACAGAGATTGTCACACATTCCTTACGCCTAACACTGCATTAAAGATGCTTATATGGAAAATTAATAGAGGAATTATTTTTAACTTTATTATCATTTTCAAATAAGCATAATGTATAATAGTTTTTGAATTCCTTCACGACTCCTAAATTCTTAAAGGAAGTTTAATTAGTTCTTTTTAATTAGTTAAACTAATTTGGCAGTTGATCAGAACAAGTGTGACGTTGCTGAGCATGAGGTACTTGCTTTTCAAACAGAGGTAGTGTGTAGTGATGCTCCTTGCAAGGAGAGACAAATCATAGAGAAATTGCAGTCAACAGGGTAAGTCAGAATGTAAAAGGCGGATAAAATTGAAAAAGGTGAATATAGTACTGAAGGTGTTATGTTTGAATGCACGTTGTAAATAGAATCAGGTAGATGAATTTGCAGCACAGTTAGCTATTGGCGGGTATACTGTTGTGGGCATCACTAAATCGTGACTCCAAGCAGCCTATCCCTGGGAGTTTAACGTCCAGAATTCACATTTCATCTAAAGGACATACAGAGGGGGTGGCGTGGCGCTAAGTGCAAAATATGAAATCAGGTCACTAGAAAGAGCGGACATAGGGTTGCAAGGTGTTGAATTATTGTGGGTAGAGCTAAGTAAGTACAAGTGTCAAAAGAAGCGCTGTTGGGGTAGGGCAGACCTCGAAACAGCAGGAGGATGAGGTCTACAAATTAATGCAGGATAGAAAATACATGACTAAATGGAACTGTTACAATAGTTACGTCGGACTTCAATATGCAGGTTGATTGAGAAATGAGATTGGTGTTGGATCCCAAGGGACGGAATGTCGAGAATACCTGCAAGATGGGTTTTCAGAGCAGTTCATGTTTCAGCCCACCAGGGGCCCAGCTATTCATATCAGTTTTGTAACGGCGCCCTTCCATCCTGAGGCTGTACCCTTTTCTGCAGGACTCTCCCCCATGGGAAATATACTTTCCACATATACTCTGTCCAGGCTTTTCGACATCCGAAAGGTTTCAATGAGATCCTCCTCATCCTTCTGAATTCCAACGAGTACTGACCCAGAGACATCAATCGTTCCTCGTTTGATAATCCTTTCCTTACCGAGATCATCTTTGTGAACTTCCTCTGGACCATGTCCAATGACTGCACATTTCGTCTAAGATGAGGGGCCCAACCTGTAACAATACTGAAAGTAAGGCCTTATCGGTGACTTATAAAGCCTCAGCATCACATCCTTGCCCCTGTACTCTAGATTTTCTGAAATGAATGCTAACATAGCATTTGTCTACCTCAGCACCGACTCAACCGGCAAGTTAACCTGTTGGGGGTCTGCACAAGGACTCACAGGTCCCTCTGCTTCTCTCGATTCCTGGATTTTCTCCACGTTTTGAAAATATTCCGCACATTTATTTCAACTAGCAAACTGCATGACCATGAATTTTCCAGCATTATATTTAATTTGCCACTTTCTTGCATATTCTCCCAATCTGTCTAAGTCCATCTGCATCCTACCTGTTTCCTCAATACTACATGTCCTTCCGCCAATTTTCGTCTCGGCTGCAAACTCTGCAACAAAGCCATTGCTTCTATCATCCAAATCATTTATATACGGCATAAAAAGGAGTCGTCCTAATACCGACCCCTGTGGAACACCATGAGTCACTGGCAGCCAATGAGAAAAGGATCCTTTTATTCCCACTCGCTGCCTCCTACCAATCAGCCAATGCTGTAGCCTTGTCAGTAAATTTCTTGAAATGCCTTGGGCTCTTAACATGGTAGGCAGCCTCATATGCGGCACCTTGTCAAAGGCCTTTTGAAAGTCCAAATATAAAATATCCCCTGCATCCCCTTGAACTATCCTACTTGTAATCTCCTCAAAGAATTCCAGCAGGTTCCTCAAGCAGGAATTTCCCTGAACGATACCATTCCGACTTTGTACTAGTGTCTTCTGTCTCACGAATACTCCATCACTGAACAGCGCTGTATTTCCGAATGGTCTGTATCTGCGACCTGTCGAATTTCTGCAGAGGTATGGATGATAACTAAAAATATCACTTTCCGAGCCTGTGCGGAAACGCAAATAACTGTTAGGTTATCCTGTAGACACATGATGAATATTTATGGATTTAGATCATGAAATATGTGAAAATAGACGATTCTGCACCCTGTAGAAGGAAGACTGATTCTCGTCAGAATACACTGGACAACAATTTGTTCAAGTGTTGCTTCCTCAGAATATTTTTTTGTTTTTGATAGAGTCCCTGAAGATGAAGACAAATTTAATTTCAGACTAATTCTATCAGGTAGGAATTTGGAGAAGCAACTCATTAACTTTTATTGAATATAATGTGTTTACTTGCATAATGGTGCTGATGCTTCGCAATAGTTCAACTAAGTTAAAATATTTTGTTAATGATTTTCATTTGTACTCAATGTCTGAGGCTTCTCGCATAAGCGTCCAACAGCAATTCGCCAGTATTAATGGATTCCAGTTGCCCTGCTAACCTTTTCTTCATTACAGCAAAGCCTTGGTGAAACAATTCACCATGCTCGTCACTAACAGCACCAAGATTTGCAGGGAAGAAGTTTGAATGGAAATGCAGTAAATTAATCTCTAGTGACATGTTGCATGACATGGCTTTATATGCCTGAAGCATGCTTTCAACCAGCTGCGTGTAGTTACGTGATCTGTAGGCGCCAAGAAAACTTTCAACAAATTCCTTGAACGCCCTCCATGTAATTTTCTCTGGTCCCGCTAGAAATTCTTCAAATTGATTCAAGATTCAAGATTCAAAAACTTTATTGTCATTGTAACCATGCATCAGCTCTGCAGGGCAGAATGAGATAGCGTTAACCAGGAGCAGTGCAGTCATAACATAACAAACGCAAGACTAAATAATAAACATAGCAATACATAGTAAAACGCAATAACCACATGTCAGTTAAAAACAAGTTATAAGTGTCCACTGCAAGTTAAAAGTGTCCAAAGCAGAGTCAGGTCGAGCAGCTATTTAGCAGTCTCACAGCCTGCGGGAGGAAGCTGTTTAGAAGCCTTGTGGTTTTAGTTTTGATGCTCCTGTAATTTTTGCCTGATGGCAGAAGAACAAACAGTTCATGGAGAGGGAGTGACGGGTCTTTAATGATGTACCGTGTCTTCTGGAGGCATCGACTCTGAAAGAGATCTTGGACAGAAGGTAGGGAGACCCGAATAAACTTCTCTGCTCCCCTAACCACCCTCTGCAAGACTTCTATGTCGACAGCACTGCAGCTGGAGTACCAGGTTGTGATGCAAAAGGTCAGCACACTCTGAACCACGCCTCTGTACAGTGTAGTTGATGCTTGTTTAAGCTTCCTCAGAAAGTGCAATCTCTGCTGGGCTCGTTTCACAATCTTCGTGGTGTTCCTGGACCAGGTGAGATTGCCCGAGATCTGCACCCCAAGGAACATGATGTTGCCTGCCATTGATGGCATGTTTGAATTGTGGATCAACAAACATACCTTCCTTAATATTGGCATCAAATATTCTGGGAAACATCTGTCTCCAATATCAAAATCTCTGCTCTTCAAGACTGCTTT
>JAUOBT010000410.1:0-19168 GCA_032362145.1 Hypanus berthalutzae
GTACCTATCTGAGAGTTTCTTAAAAGACCCTATTGTATCTGCCTCCACCACCGTCGCCGACAGTGCACTCCACACACCTACCAAACTCTGTGTGGAAAATCTCACCCCTGACGTCCCCCCTGTACCTACTTTCTAGCACCTTACAACTATGCTCCCTCATCTTAGCCATTTCAGCCCTGGGAAAAAGCCTCTGGCTATCCACACGATAAAAGCCTCTCATCATACAATTTATGTATGTTATAATTTACTGATTTAAATTGTTTGCTGTTTTCTTGCTTCCCATTATTCACTCTTCTGTCATACTTCTAGGTATCCTCTTTGTATTTTTAATATATTCATGGAAACTCTTGCTGTTTGCTTTGACATGACTTGCTAGTTTATCAATGTTTTTCCTTCCATATTAGCATTTTAATCTTGGCTGCTAGTTCCTAAAAGTCTCCCCTTCCACTTTTACCACCTGCACAAAAGAAATTAGTATTGGTATAAAAAATAACGCAGAGAAATTAATAAGGCTGAAAGCCAGAAAATCTCCAGGACCTGAGCTGCATTCAGGTTTTAAAAGAGATAGCAGTAGATTTATGTTCAGGAGAGCCAACATGTCTCTGAACACCAACACTGTTCAGTCTCTCCACATTGGACCTTGAAGACCTTCAATAAGTTGCCGTGCAATTCATCTTTAACAAAAACTGAACTGTGGTTAATATATTGGTATAGGCCAAGGATATTTCAACATGTAGAAAAACAGTAAGATTAAAATAAGGTCTCCAACTTTCAGGTTGGAAAGTTATGACAGAGGAGTACTGCAAGGATCAAGGCTGGCGTCCAAAATGTTCACATCATTAACTTGTTTTAGGATCCAAATGGAATCTTAAGATAAGGCGTTATCTATTCAAGACAGGATGTTTGTCACCCGTGGCTAGTGAATCTGGAATTCTCTACCAAAGCTAGCTGTAGCACCTCTGTTTTTGGATGTTAAGAGTATCAATGATCTGGTGCAGGAAAGGAGAGTTGAGATAAATTAGTGATATTTATTTTACTCAATGGTGGAGCAGGTGCTGGTGGCCAAACAGCCCATGCCTGCTTCCATTTATTGCATTCTTACATTGAAAATGTTGGAAGAGGATTCCAATATTTCATAAAATACTACAGATATTCTACATCTTACAGATGAAGTATTCTACCACTCAGGTCAATTGTATTTATCCAAATGCTTTGGTAAGGCATTTGAAAACTGAGAAAAAGGCACTGGAAGTTAAGAATGCTATGACAAAACATGTTATTATGTGCAACTTCACCTGTAGACGTGATCATTGTAATAGATCTATGAAACCGGTTGACATCAAGGCTCTTTAAGTATCCCACTTGATTTCTGCAAGGCTGGTTAATGGAAGAAGCTATTTGCCATAGGGGAATTGACCTGTATGGAAATTAATTATATAAGCAGCTGGTAATGATGCAGTCAGGCTGATGCGCATGCAGTTTGATATTTTAAATAGCCATCACAGAGGACTTTTGTGGCCGTGCCCTGCAACAACAGGTTGACCATAAAAAGGGTGCAGAGGAGATTTACAAGGACTTTGCCTCGATTGCCTTATGAGAATATGTGGAGTGAATTTGGCCTTTTTTCCTTGGAGTGACAGAAGATGAGAGGTGGCCTGATAGAGGTGTACAAGATAATAAGAGGCATTGATCATGTGGATAGTCAGCGGCTTTTTCCCAGGGCTGAAATGGCTAGCAAGAGAGGGCATAGTTTTAAGGTGCTTGGAAGTAAATACAGAGGAGATGTCAGGGGTAAGTTTTTTATACAGAGAGTGGTGAATGCATGGAATGGGCTGCCAGCAGCGGTGGTGGAGGTAGAAACAATAACATATCTTAAGATATCCCTGCAAATGGAAGAATTGTTACACTTGCCCCCACACTTCTTCCCTCACCACCATCCTTGGCCCCAGACAGTCCTTTCAGGTGAGGCACCACTTCAACTGCGAGTCAACTGGGGTGATATACTGCATCTGGTGCTCCCGATGTGGCCATTTATACATTGAGGAGACCCGCCGCAGACTGGAAGACCATTTCGCTGAACACTGGCCTATCTCCCACCTAGGTAACCTCCTACCTGCCGGCATGAGCATTCAAATCACAGGCCTCCGTTGGTACCCCTTTACCCCATCCCTATCTATAATTTTATTCCGGTTTTATGTCTTTCTCTTCCCCTCCCCCCACTATAATCTCCCTGTACCCCATTTCCCTCCAGCTTATCACTTCCCAGCTCTCTATTTCATCCCTCCCCCCACTACTTATCCCCCCTCGACCATCCCATGTTACTTACTCCTGATGAAGGATTTCTGCCCGAAACATCGTCACTACCTCCTCCCATAGATGCTGTCTGGTCTGCTGGGTTCTGCCAGCATTTTGTGTATTTTTAGCATATTTTAAGAGTCTCCTGGATGGGTACATGAAGCTTAGAAAAAAGAACAAAAGGGCTAGGGGACATGTTCAGCACAGCTTTCTGGGCTGACTGGCCTGTATTATGCTGTATGTTCTCTATGTTCTATGTATTCTGCTATTGTAGAAACTGTTGGTGGGGGGGATTACCTGGCAGAGGAAAGTCAAATTGGTGATAGGGAATTCGCTAGTTAGGGCAACAGAATGAGAAGGGGACTAATAACCCAGGGGTTAGGCTTGCTGTTGGGGGTGAACTAAAGTTGAAGATGGAGATGGGAGCCAGAATGCCAGTACAGGTAATAGAGAGGGTGAATTGAATTGAATTGACTTTATTACTTACAACTTATAGTAATTTGTCAGTTTGCCAACATTTGACAAACATTTGAGGAGTAAAAATCATTTCTACATCTCTGTCTAAATGTGCAATTTAGAGTAATTTATAGTAGAACAGGACAGTGAATATAACATATAAATACACTTTTATCAGCATGAATTAATTAGTCTGATGGCCTGGTAGAAGAAGCTGTCCTGGAGCCTGTTGGTCCTGGCTTTTATGCTGCGGTACTGTTTCCAGAATGGTAGCAGCTGGAAAAGTTTATGGTTGGGGTGACTCGGGTCCCCAATGATCCTTCGGGCCCTTTTTACACAACTGTCTTTGTAAATGTCCTGAATCATGGAACGTTCACAACTACAGATGTGCTGGGCTGTCTGCACCATTCTCTGCAAAGTCTGTGATTGAGGGAAAAACAGTTCCTATACCAGGCAGTGATGCAGCCAGTCAGGATGCACTCAATTTTGCCCCTGTAGAAAGATCTTAGGACTTGGGGCCCTACTTCAAACTTCTTCAAATGTCTGAAGTGAAAGAGGCACTTTTGTTCTTTTTTCATAATACAGCCGGTTTTACAGACCACATGCGATCCTCGGTGATGTGTATGCCGAGGAACTTAAAGCTGTTCACTTTCTCAAACCCAGATCCATTGGTGTAAATAAGGGCTAGCCTGCCTCCACTCCTCTTGTAGTCCATCATCAGCTCCTTTGTTTTTGTGGCAATGAGGGAAAGGTTGTTTTCTTGACACCAGACAGATGTTGTTCAGACCTTAGAGCATGGAATTGTGATATTACAACCATTACTAGCACCTGTTTGCACCCAACAATTTGAGAAATTTGGAGGAACAAATTAGTAGAGAGATCACAGACTATGCCAATTCATGATATAATAAGCAATTTTAAATTTCAATAGATTGACTTTGACTCACATATGTAAAAGGATAGATGCCGTAGAGTTTGTCAAAAGTGCCCTTATCAGCACATAGAATCCCCAGCATAGAAGTGTGCAATAAGCATCTAGTGATCATAATACCATGAAATTTCAAGTTAACATGGAAAAAGAGAGGAATGGACCATGGGTTGAGATTCTAAATTGGAGAAGAACATTAATTTTTATGGTATCAGAAAAGATATGACAAGTGTGGTTTGCAACAGGCTGTTTTCTGGCAAAGGAGTACTTGATAAGTGGGAGACCTTCAGAAGTGAAATTTCGAGGGTGTCTCGTTTGTATGTGCCTGCCAAAATAAAGGTTGAAATGTAACTGGTGCAGGAAACATTGATTTTCAAGAGATATTGTGGCCCGGGATATTTTGTTGATCGAAATGCTTCAGACTGTTGGGTGCTACCAAGACTCATTAATGACTACAAATCATAATTCCATGCTCTGAGCTCATCTGACTTTTTTTTAATCGTCTTCTGTTTGTTTCTGAAAGCTTCCCAAAAGTTTTTGCTCTTATTTGCCCTCTCTTTGGCTTTTATGTTGGCTTTGGCTCTCATTTCAGCCACGGTTGTGTCCTCCTGCCTTTCCAATGCTTCTGCTTCTTTGGGATGTATCAAGCACTCAGCTCCTGAATTGTTCCCAGAAACTCCAAACCATTGCTTCTCTGTTGTCAGTCCTACCAGATTCCCCTTCCAGTCAAGTTTGGCCAGCTTCCCTGTCATAGAAACGAAAAGGTCAGTACAGAAACATGCCCACACCGGACGATCAGATTGGTAATCTGTATGGGAGACAGGGGAGGTATTGCATCTGTATTTACTCAGGAGATGGTCACAGAAGTGAGGCAAAGCAGCATCAACTTCATGGACCCTGTACAGATAACAGAGGTGGAGGTGTTTGCTGTCCTATTGCAAATTAATGTGGATGAATCCCCAGGGCCTGAAAAGTTGTTCCCTGGGATGCTGCGGAAGGCAAGTGCAGAAATTGTCGGGGCCCAAGCACAGATATTTAAATCATTCTTAGTGACAGGTGAGGGTTGGAGGATTGGAGGACAGCCAAAGTTGTTCTGCTGCTCAAGAAAGGCTCAAAAAATAAACTAGGAAATTAAACATTGGTGAGCCTGACATCAGTGGGAAAGTTATTGGAATGTGGGTGCAGGAATTGGGTATACAAGTATTTGGATAGATGTGGACTGATTAAGGATAGGCAGCATAGCTTTGTGCATGGTAGGTCATGTCTAACCAGTCTTGTAGAGTTTATCGAGGAAGTTATCAGGAAAGTGGCTGAAGGCAAGGCAGTGGATGTTGTCTACAATAGCCTGTACCAGGCACTTGACAAAGTGTCATATGGGTGGTTGGTCAAGAAGGTTCGGTCACTCAGCATTGAAAATGAGATAGTAAATTTGATGAGACACTGTCTTTGGGAAAAGCCAGAGTGTGTTAGCAGACGGTTGCCTCTCTGACTGGAGGCCTGTCACTAGTGGTGTCCTGAAGGGATCAGTGCTGGATCTGTTGTTGTTTGTCATCTATATCAGTAATCTGGATGATATTGTGGTTAGCTGGATCAGCAAATTTGTGGATGACACCAAGACTGGAGGTGTAGTCGACAGCGAGAAAGAATATAATATCTTGCAGTGCGATCTGGATCAGCTGGAGAAATGGAAAATGGAACTTAATGTGGACAAGTGTGAGGTATTGCACTTTGGTAGGACCCAGGTCTTACACAGTGACTGCTAGTACACTGAGGAGTGCTGCAGAAGAAAGGTCCATAGCTCACTTAAAATGGTGTCACAGTTTGATAGGGACAGAAAGAAAGATTTTGGCACATTGGCCTTCATGAACCAAAGTACGGAGACAGGACATGGATGTTATGTTGACTTTGTACAAGACATTGGCCTAACTTGGAGTGTTACAGTTTTGGTCACCATCCTACAGGAAATGTAAGAGAGGTTGCAAGTGTTCCGAGAAAATTTGTAAGTATGTTGCCAGGTCTGGAGGACTTGGGTTATAAGGAAAGATTGAACAGGTCAGGGCTTTATTCCTTGGAATGTAAAAGATTAAGTGGAGATTTGATGGAGGTGTAACAAAATTATGAGGGTTATAGATGGGGTAAATGCAAGCTGGCTTTTACCACTGAGATGGGGTGGGACTAAAACCAGAGGCCATGGGTTAAGGGTGAAAGGTGAAACAGTAAGGGGAACATGAGGGGAAACTTCTTTACACGGACAGTCATCCAGGTGTGGAATGAGCAGCCGGCACAAGTGGTGCTTGCAAGCTCAATTTCAACATTTATGAGGTTTGTGTAGATACCTGGATGGTAGGGGTATGGGAGTAGACAGTTTAAATAGCTCAGCACCAACTAGATGGGCCAAGGAGCCTGTTTGTGTGTTGTACCTTTCTGTGACTCCGTGATAAGAAAATGAAATAATACTAATATTCATTTAATTCTGTTTAACAGCTGTGCAGACCAAACATTCATCTGGGTAGGAAATTTTTACATGGCTTTAAAACTGTGGCACTTTAAATTAACAATACATAAAAGAAAATCCCAGCTGTATATCAACAAAGGCTATCTGCGTGAGAGTGTTTCAGTTACTGTGGGGCCAGGCTCCCAAGCAGCTCAGTGGGAACAGGGAATAACATCAATGGAGAGAGTCAAACTGAGCCAGGTCACAGATTGGAGATGGCAGAAATGCCCCATTCTTATAGAGACAGGAAGGGCATCAGAGAGTTGAACCTCACTGTAACAGTGTGATGACAGATCGCACCTCGGATACTCAAGTTTTCTCATCTGACATGTTGTTCTACACCCATTGATGGATTTTGTAAATCTTTTTACAGGTTAAAAATTGAAAAGGAATTTGTCTACGGGAATCTCAAACACAACACGCCAGTTTTGCTGTCTCTGTCCACGTATATAAGAAGTGGAGCAAGGGATTCACTCGATCATCTGACTGACTGTCATGCCTGTCAGTTTACACGGGAGGGGCCGTTCACCTTTACAGACTGTAGGGATTCAAGGTCATCTCATGAACTTCAAGACCATTCAGCTGTTCTGTGGGTGAGAGGGGATTCAGTCGGTCTTCCCACCTGTGGACACACCAGTCAGTTCACACTGGGCAGAGGCTGATCATCTGCTGAATTTGTGAGGAAGGATTCACTCAGTCATCTGCCCTAATGACTCACCAGCGAGTTCACACTGGGGAGCGGCCGTTCACCTGCTCAGATTGTGGGAAGGGATTCACACTGTCATCCCACCTATTGAGACACCAGAGAGTTCACACAGGGGAGAAGCCATTCACCTGCTCCGTCTGTGGGAAGAGATTCACTGAGTCATCTGACCTACTGGTACATCAGCGAGTTCACATCGGGGAGAAGCCATTCACCTGCTCAGTCTGTGGGAAGGGATTCACTCAGTGTTCCCACCTCCAGAGTCATCAGCGGGTTCACACTGGGGAGAGGCCATTCACTTGCTCAGAATGTGGAGATGGATTTACTGAGTCATCCACCCTACAGAATCATCAACGAGTTCATAATGGGGAGCAGCCGTTCATCTGCTCAGAATGTGGGAAGGGATTCACTCAGTTATCCACACTGCAGAGTCATCAGCGAGTTCACACTGGGGAGAAGCCGTTCACCTGCTCAGTCTGCGGGAAGGGATTTACTCAGTCATCCAACCTACAGAGTCACCAGCGAGTTCACACAGGGGAGAAGCCATTCACCTGCTCAGTGTGTGGGAAGGGATTCAGTCGGTCATCCACCCTAGTGCGTCACCAGCGAGGTCACACTGCTGAGAGGCCATTCAACTGCTCAGTCTGTGGGAGGAGATTCACGGAGTCATCCAAACTATTGGTACATCAGCGAGTTCACACTGGAGAGAAGCCATTCACCTGCTCAGTCTGTGGGTAGGAATTCACTCAGTCATCCACACTACAGTGTCATCAGCGAGTTCACACTGGGGAGAGGCCGTTCACCTGCTCAGTCTGTGGGAAGGGATTCACTCAGTCATCCAACCTACTGGTACATCAGCGAGTTCACACTGGGGAGAAGCCGTTCACCTGCTCAGTCTGTGGGAAAGGATTCACACTGTCATCCCACCTACAGAGACATCTGCGAGGTCAGACTGGAGAGAAGCCATTCACCTGCTCAGAATGTGGGAAGGGATTTACACTGTCTTCCCACCTACAGAGACACCAGCGAGTTCACACTGTGGAGAAGCCATTTACCTGCTCAGAATGTGGGAAGGGATTCACTCAGTCATCCATACTGCAGATTCATCAGCGAGTTCACACTGGGGAGAAGCCATTCACCTGCTCAGACTGCGGGATGAGATTCACGTGCTCATCTAAGCTGAAGGTACATCAGAGAGTTCACACTGGGGAGAAGCTGTACACCTGCTTAGACTGTGGGAAGAGATTCACTTGCTCAACAAAACTGAAGGTACATCAGAGAGTTCACACTGGGGAGAAGCAATTCACCTGCTCTGTCTGTGGGAAGGGATTCACTCAGTCATCCAAACTACAGAGTCATCAGCGAGTTCACACTGGGTAGAAGCCGTTCACGTGCTCAGTCTGTGGGAAAGGATTCACTCGTCATCCCAATTACTGGCACACCAGTCAGTTCACAATGGGGAGTGGCTGTTGTTATGAATCCCTGGGTTTTGTTTGCTGTGGACTGTCAATTTAAGAGAGAGAGAGATTAAGAAGTTGAATCAGTCTGACTCGCAGCTTGTTTACATTGCTCGCAGCTTGTTTAGTTTTAACCGAGGACACAGACACTCAGAGTCAGATGGAGACGAAGGAAGAAAAATGGAAGGATCGAAACCAGGGAACTAGAGGCCAAGGGTCAATCTTTGGAACTTTCCTATGCCCGCAATGGTGGGTTAATTATCGATTCATCGTACATCGAATGTGTGGCTGTCACCTCGTTTGATCCATAGGAGTGGATCTGATTTGGGGTATCATGTGAAGACCACTGATGTGTTAACCCTTGCCTGGGTGTGGAGACAATACCCCTTGTGACAATTTGCTTTTGGTGATAGTTCGTATTTGGATTTGGAATGACGACGGATAAAATCTACAGCGATTGTTCTCTCGCTTTACCACCATGGAACCTGTGGAATGCGACATAATTGCCTTCTCTTGACATTTACCCTGGATTACAATTATATCCTTCATCACCTATTCCGTGGATGAATGGAGCTTTCATACTTTACTATCTCAAGACTCCAAGCCTTGTTTCCCCCAAGCTCAGTAGTTTGGGAGTTATATTTACACACATTTATTCACATAACACTGTTAACTTCTGTTTATCTTGTTTAAGTTACAATATTATAAGTAGTTACTAATAAAGATAGTGGTTTTAACATCAAAACCAGACTCCAGGTGTTGTCTATTGCTGCTGCTTTATTTCTAAAGCGTTACAGTTCATAACAAAATTGCATCCTGCGTCCAGGATATGAACAAATTTGGGGCCATATTGATCGATTAATTATTGAGTTGATTGGGGAAATCCCTTTTGATTTATTTGTGTGTGGAAATCAGCAGCAATGGATATTTATATATTTCTGGAAGCGCTAACCCCTGAGGCATTAGGAAAAGCTAAAAAGAGTGAATTGCTGACTATTTTTAATGGGCTGAACCTCAATGAGGTAAGGGGGTGTGAAGGAGCAGGGTAAGCATAAAACTGGGAGAGCAGGTAAAGGTGAAAAAAATAGGGGTTCTATCACCCAAAATGTTTATAAACTCAACAGAACTGTTCTAGAGTCTAAACTTGAATCAGCTAAACAGAACAAAACCGGGTTACAACAACATAGTGAAATACTCCTCAGACCTAGAGACACCACTCAGCTCCTGGCTGTGGGCTTCTATTGGATGCTGGCCATTCAATAGTAAATTGCATGGGAGAGAAAACATTCCTCTCCTTAAAAAGATACGGAATAAATGAAGTAGCTCCAGGGAACACCCCTCTGGCTGCAGCAGAATCCAATTATCCAGCCCCATCTACTTAGGCCGGTGTAATGCAGCCACTCAGTCGTTTCCCAGGTTATCAGGAGGATGGTCGGCTACAGGACACTTTCATATGCCCAGTTGATGGTGCAGCTGGGAATTGCAGCCGCCATGGGAGGCTATGAGAAACCCAGAAATTCAGAGGAAAGTAGTTGAGCACTATATATCTATGAAGGTATTTGATAAGGAAGTGTTAAAGAGGTTTCCTGTGAGTAAAGAGGAGATCCAGTTACGACTGGAACAATTGAAGATTGATGTACTTAGATTGGAGGCTGAAGTGAACGAGAAAGATAGAGGGGGTTTGATGCTCAAGAGGCATACAAACAGACGGAAGGAGCATAAAAAAGATTTGAAGCTGAGGAAGCAGAAAAACAGAGGGAAGAAGGAGAAAGACACAGGTAGTTTGTGATAGAGAAGTTAAGGCTCGAGCAATAAGTTGCTGTCTCAAAGGAGTTGGTTGTACCATTTATTGCCAGCCAGTAAGTTAAATTGGTCCCTCCACTTGTTGAGACTGAGGTTGGTAAATACATCTAGCATTTTGATAAAGTGGCCGAAAGGAAGCTGGACTCTTTAGTTACAGAGTATAATTAATGGTAAGGCTCAACAAGCTCATTCTGCCCTATCAATTGAAAATGCAGCTGATTATGACATAGTGAAACAGGCTGTGCTCAAAGCGTATGAGTTGGTCCCAGAATCATACAGACAAAACTTTAGAAATTTGAGGAAATCTGTGAATCAGACTTAGATGGAATTTGCTTATGAGAAGTTGTGTGCTTTGACCACTGGTGCACATATAAAAATATAAATGATGATTTTTACAGATAGAAAGAGTTGGTTTTAATTGAAGAATTCAAAAGTTGCGCCTATGATGACATAAAGACATATTCAGATGTAAAGGATGCTGCCACTTTAAGGGAGTCTGCTAGATTAGCAGATTAGTTTGCTTTAACTCGTAAGGTTAAGTTTGACCCGAATAAGATCTTCCCAAAGAGTAGCAGGGATCAGCAAGGTAAACCAGAAATTAAAGCTGGGACTAGTGACAAGAGTAAGGATGAAGGGAAGCAGTTGAAGGAGAAATATTCTGGTCTTACTTCTTACTATTGTAAGAAAGCTGGTCATATGATGGCTAATTGTTCCATCTTGAAGAAGAGAAGGGAACAGAAGGCAGTCCCAAATACCTGTGTTCAGTGTTGAAGCACCTATAAACCCACAGTGTTCTGAACATTCTGACCCAGTTAAGAAGGGATTCGATCATTTTATGTCAGATGTGTTTGTATTAGTAAAGGACGTTTCAACCCCGTTACCAGTGAAAATCCTTCGAGATACTGGGGCTTCTCAGTCACTTTTATTAGACAGCGTTCTAAAGTTTGGTAATGAGACTGACAGGTGAGCTAAATCTTATTAAAGGCATTGGGGGTGGAATGGTTTCTGTGCCGTTGCACAAGGTAACTTTACAGTCAGGGTTAGTATTGGGACCTGTTAAATTCGGATAATGCTCCAGTTTACCGGTGGGAGATGTTACTTTGCTGTTAGGGAATGACCTGGCAGATGGTAAAGTTGTTCCTGTGGTGTAGTTGACAACTAAGCCAACCACTGACGACCCACAGATGGATTTTAACATTTATCCTTCCTGCGCAGGAACTCACAGTATTGCTAAAAAGTCTGCTGATGCAGACAGTTCTGTGCAGCATGATTCTGATACCCATGATGGCCAAAATCGGGATTCCGGTTCTGATGAAGTGTCAGGGACTTTTCTGCCTTCATTGTTTTAACAGGATTCAGGTAGTAAGTCTGATGAGAAAGATTTATCCCTGTCTAGGAAGGAGTTTATAGCAGAATGGAACCGAGACCCTGAGATTGAAGCTTTAAAAGAAACAGCTCTCTCAGATGATGAGATTAAGAAAGTGCCAGTAGGGTATTACATCAAGGATCGAGTGTTAATGAGGAAGTGGAGGCCAACTGCTATACCAGCGAATGAGGAATGGGCAATTGTTCACCAAGTTGTAGTCCCTAAAGTTTATAGGGCTGAAATTTTAACTTTGGCCCACAGTATGCCCTTAGGTCGACATTTTGGAGTGAATAAAACTAAACAGGATTATGTAAAACTTTTACTGGCCTAATTTGAGGAAAGATGTTGTGACCTTTTGCAGAACCTGTCACACTTGTCAAGTTGTTGGTAAAACTAATCAGGTCATCCCAGTGGCCCCACCGTGGTCTATACCTGCATTCGGTGAACCCTTTTCTGAAGTTATCATGGATTGAGTTTGCCTTTTGCCAAAGACTAAAGCTGGCCATCAGTATTTTCTAATTATGATGTGTACTGCATTCAGATTCCCAGAGGCAATACCTCTCAGAAATATTAAAGTTACAACTGTGGCGAAGTCTGTTACCAAGTTTTCTTACTTTATTTGGTTTGCCTAAAGAAATCCAGTCGGATCAAGGAAGTAATTTTACATCTGGATTATTCCAGCAGGTAGTTTATGAACTGGAAGCTAAACAAATTACATTATCCGCGTACCATCCTGAATTACAATGGGCTCTAGAAAGATTTCATATTCTACCCTCAAAACAATGATTCAGACATACTGTGTACCACACAATCTTTCTCACTCGCTCCGTGCCTTGTAAAGGCTTGATAAAGACATCATTGATTCACGCACGCACACGCCAACAAAAGACATACTGTGTTGAAAATGGAAAACACTAGGATGAAGGAATATATTTGCTTTTGTTCGCAGTAAGAGAGTCAGTACAGGAATCACTGGGCTTTAGTCCATTTGAACTTGTATTTGGTCGCAGAGTGAGGTGACCTTTGACCTTGTTAAAGGGACAGTGGTTTGATGGGGATCTACATGTTAACTTGTTAGACTATGTTTTGAAGTTCAAAAATAAACTACACCACACCTGTACTCTAGCAAGAGAAAACTTAAAGATTTCTCAAAACAAAATGAAGTGTTGGTTTGATAAGCGGGCTTGCGAAAGAAAATAACAGGTGGGGAATAAAGTGCTGACTTTATCTCCAATGTTGACGAATCCACCTCAGGCGAAATTCAACAGACTGTATGAAATAGTCTTTCAATATGATGATGTGAATTATGTTATTAAAACACCCGACTAACACAGGTGTTATACTTAAGTATGATAAAGCCTGTTTTTTTTCACAAGCAGGCACCATCTGTGAGTGTTATTTTCAAATCATATGAATCTGGCAACCCTGAGTATGAAACTATTGACTCGACTGAGACTTTTCACAAGCCAAACATGGTCCCAGTTAGACTAATGAACTCGGTTGTTTTAGAAAACATTGAAAACAATTTGGCTCATCTGCAGCCAAAGCAACAACAACAGCTGAAGGAATTAATTCTGAAGTTTAAAGATTTATTTCTGGATGTTCCCAAGCAAACCGCGGTCGCAGTACACGACATAGATATTGGTCAAGCCAAACCGATTAAACAACACCTATATCGCATGAACGTAGACAATGTAAATTGGGTGAGCAAGTGTGGTAAGTGGGGAAACAGATTCGGTAGGTCTCAAAGGCAAGGAGTTCGGACACACTGTCTTGGTAGTAAAGTATTTTATTTACAGAAGGCAAGCGTGGGAAAATGGCAACTGAAGCAACACGCACACAATTGACAGCAGTCGTGGGGAAAGTCGGATCGGCAATAAAACACACACGGTCAATTACTAATGAACGTGGGAAAATCGCCTGGGGACAAAGTACACGCGCACACATACAACCGAGGGAAAAGTCAATACGATACTCTCCAGCCCTTGTCTCTGTGCAGGCTCGGCTCTATGTTATTAGGGGCAGAAATCAACGCTCCCAACAGTATTCAATACACAGCTCACCAACAATTCCTCCAGCTCCGTTCCACGGTTCTCAGCCTGGAGTGAAGCAGGGTGATCCCTCGGAGATGGCAAAGGGAAAGGGTCCAGCACACGTGATACCCTTTGTAGTGCAGCAGGGCTGCAGGGTCCCGCCCTGGTAATTCACAGTGGGGCAATGGCTGGGTGCCAGCAGAGTTAAGCCGATTACAAAGGGCAATTGCTCGAGGCCAAGTACAAGGAAGTCTAATTAAAGGGACCAATAGTGAGGTGTGCATTGATGGGCGAGGAGGGGTCAAACCTTGATTGGCAAGGTGGCGTGCCTTCCGTCCAGGTAGTGGGCAGTTCCGTCACATGACAGTCACGACCCCTCCAATACATTCCACCCCTCGGATCCACGCCAAAATCTGTGAGGCCGACATCCCACAGCCTGGAGATGAGAGAGAGTGAGGGTGAAGGACAGAGGGACAGGAGACGGTACAAATCCCCAGTGCAGTAAAGCAATTACTGATTACATTAATGTTCCGTGTCAGACACCCAGTGACTGTAAACACAATCTCCCACAGACTGGTACTTACTCCAGTTTCTGTATTTTACACTCCGGGTTCCTCAGAGCCGCAGACACCAGTTTCACTCCTGAATCTCCCAATTCATTACATGTAATGCAGTGAGAAGGAAGGTAGTATATCTTAATGGAAGTCTGACACTTAACTATTTCTGAAGAAAGGCAGACATGCTCTGAATAGTTTGACCAGCACAGTTTAATATACACACAGAATGATAACGAGATTGAGTGCAATCGGTCAGTGAATGACAGTTGCCCACCATCCCACTAAGGACCCAAACGGCCACCAGTTTCCCCATGAGGTTTCGTGCTGGAGGAGCTGGTCCCTCGATTTTTGAATTTTAGCCACCGAGTCCCGAATGTGAGCAGCCAAGTGGGAGATGTTAGTCGACTGGTCAGGGATAAACGTGCAGCGCCCCTTACCAATCACTGCACAGGTACCACCATCAGCCGCCAGTAGGTACTCCAGGGCCAGTCGGTTCTGCAGGGCGACGATCCTGACGGCCGCCAGCTCTGCCACCGTTCGGGTGAGGGCATCTGCGGTGTGTGGCAGTGTCACTGCCGTTCCGTCAGCCGGCGTCTCCAGCACACAGGTCATCTGGATCACCTCACGTGACAATCTGGGAAAGGCTGTCACACAGAACCTCTCCACCTCCGTGATGGCCCTCTTGTCCCGGTAGCCGCTGTGTGCCGGGTGCTCCCCCAGATCACCCCGCCCCTCACGGCATACACGTTGATGAAATGCAGAGGTTCACCATCCAGGCGCACAGCCAGATGGAGCAGGCGGCTGGGCTCGACATCCTGAGCTTTTACCATTTCCGGCTGGAAGGTCGAGACCAAGAGGATCACCACCCCGCTAGAGTTGGAACTAAGGTGACTCATGTAGACCCCGACCCGCCACTCTAGAAGCCAAACAGACTCATCCCTTGGGGTGGTATGGTTTCCCTACAGGTCATTCACCGCATATCTCCCATGCCTGAGGACTGCGAGATTGTTTTATCTGCGGGGAGAAACCCTGCTACCATTAAAATTTAGACGCGGAGGCGCCCTCGACCACACTATCCCGACAAAAAGCGAGAATGCTGTTTGCTATGCGGACCCGAGTGGTGCCAACGTCACCCAGTGACCCATCGTCTCCCGAAGGAGCGAGGCTGCTTTCCACTCTGATGTCCCTCACCAGCTCATCCAGGAAGGATTTCGGCTGTCGCTTGTTATTCCCCGACACAGCATTTCTCTTCCCCTTCCCCTTCCTCTTCCGTCTGAGGATGACTCGCAGAGACTTCATCAGCCTCGGCATGCTAGGCCAGCGAAGCGAGGCTAGTTCAGGCCGATGCTTGGCACCCACAGAGGAGTGAATGAATTCTCAGATCTCCTCCACAGGTATCAATGGGGATTTTTCAGGAGGGGTGAGGATGACCATTGTCTCGCTAAGAAAAGAATCTCCCTGCAACCCCGCACTGTAGACAGATCCCCCATCTTCCTCCTCCTGTGTTGTATAAGGTGGCTTCTCCTGTAACCCGCACTGCGCAGCGGGTACCTCACTCATACCTTCCCGCTCCACCGGCGCATCAGTCTTATCCACAGTTACGACGATGGAGGGAAAATCCCCAGGGACTCCCTGCAGGCCATTAGTTGATGGGGTCGGCATGCAGGTTATATCACCCTCCCCAGGAGACAGGTATGAAGGGGACCCCAGCAGCTGGTCCAATGGATTCACCGGCAGCCTGATGCTGACAGTGAGAGAGCTTGGTCTCCTCTCAGTTCAGACTGTTTAATACACTTGCCCCCAGGGAGGCGCTTACTGCTAAGTCCTGGGTGGAGGGCTCCAGGTCTGTTTTAGTTGTGCGAACAGGACCAGCACTAGCTTCCTGCACAACCACACCACCTACCACAGGACTGGTGGCTACATCTGGGAATTCAGGGTTAGACACAACTTCCACCCGGATTCACACCCTTTTCTGGGAGCCCCCGCATCTACATTCCCTTCCCTCTTGGGGGAACATTCCCTTCTCCTGTTAAAGCCAGAGGAGCACACAGGTGAGGGATTCACCGATGGAGCGTTACTCTCGGCTTCTATCACCCCGTCCGACTGTGCACTTCCCCGAGCATCCCGCTCCACTTCAGGGCAAACGGGCGTGATCTCTGCAGTCTCGTGGGCCGACTTCTTAGAGTGTTTGGACTTCTTATTCGCTTTCTTGCTCCGCACAGGCTCCACCACGTCACTTGCCTGGACCACCCTGCACGTAGCCTCAGGAACACTCGCCTGAACCACAGGAGTAGGAGCAGGGATTGTAACAGACATAGGAATAGGGACAGAGGTATAGCAGGGTCAGGGGCAGGAGCAGAGACTGGAACAGACGTAGGAATAGGGACAGGGGTAGAGACAGGGTCAGGAGCAGGAGCAGGAGCCGGCACAGTTGTAGGAGCAGGATATAAGATCAGGAGTAGAGGTAGCTGGGGCACTAATTCCCGAAGTGACTCCCTGGGTTTTCGGGTGTTAGGACAATCCTTCCGAAAGTGCCCCACCTCCCCGCACACATAGCACCGTGGGTGCTTAGAGCTCCAAAACTCCTGATAATCTACCCCCTCGTTGCGGACAGTAAACCGGCCCTCAACATCGTCCTCCCTTTACATCTGCATGAATACCTGTCGCCGGAAAGAGATTACGGTACGGAGGGCGCGTCTCTTAAATTTGTGTCTGATGGCAGTTATCTCTGACCTTACTTGCCCCAAGCGCGCTAGTGCGGGAAGCAGGTCTTCGTTGGGGATGAAAGGCTTTACGTGACCGAGGACGATGCGTTGTGTGGGAGCTGTCACTAGCTCCATCTGTAAAAAGATGTTCTCCACTGTGATCCCTCTACTGAGGGCCCGATGCACCAACTCATCATTCCTCAGATAAAACACCGCCTTCCCGAACTCTGTCTCAGTGGCCAAAACACCATCTCTCCCCAACAAGTCATCCATAGCCTCCGCGCACTTTTCCAGGGTAGTTCCAGATCGCAAAATACATTGCACCCCGCGTTGCGCTTTCACCGTCCGAAACAGGGCATTATCCGGGCTGGAGAGGCAGCCGCCTTGGCATAACTCCCCGAAGGCCAGCGACTCCCTGTAGACCGGTCCGGCATGTTGCTTCTGTGTCCAAATCGAGAATGATACGGTGGTGGTGCTGCTGCTTACAAGGTCCTGGAGCGAGTTAAGTGACTGGCCGGAAAAGTTTGTACTCGACAGTACCCTGCTGGCTCAGTGCCAGAAATTCCAAAGCCAGGAAAGGCTCCGTTAGTCCTGCCGAACTTCCAGGCCGTGAGAGGTCGAGACGTCTCAAACGATGCTTCGGCTCCTACACCGAACGTGAGTCAAGACAATAAAGATGGAAGGAGGTTGTCCCGGTGTTACTGGGGGAACAACGGCGTTTGTCTCCGGTTTTTAGAGCTAGTCGGATTCCTGGCGAGTTGCCAGCGACCACAACTGGGTGCTACTCAGTTTGCAGCCGTCAACGAACCCAGTCCAAACTGGCAGAAAAACTCCAAACGAAGCTTCCCCTCTGAACCAGCCGCTCACTTAGATGTCCAACAGACGTTTCGAACCACCTCCAAAGTATCTCACGAACTTAATACAGCAGTTTTCCCTCGATTTCTCTCAGCACATTCAGAACAACTCAACGCTGTGTCTGATCCCGGGAGTCTGTGATGGGATGGGACGGAGGGAGATCAACTCAGTGTCTGACCCCGGGAGTGTGTAATGGGACTGTGGAAAGAGATTCACTCAGTGTCTGACCCCGGGAGTGTGTGATGGGACAGTGTGCGATAGGATGATGTAGAGGGAGCTTCACCCCAGTGCTCAACGCCGGTATTCTATCCGCCATAAGTGAAATCGGGAGCAGTTAATTACGATGGAGGTTGGGTGGAGATGAGATCCTGGGCACCCGGACTCTGCAAGTCCGACATCGCTCAGCCTCAAACTGAGACGCTGCTGTACCAATGTGAGGAGATCAGAGCCATTATAACCATATAACAATTACAACACGGAAACAGGCCATCTCAGCCCTTCAATTCCGTGCCGAACGCTTACTCTCATCTAGTCCCACCGAGCTGCACTCAGCCCATAACCCTCCATTCCTTTCTTGTCTGTATTCCTATGCAATTTTTAAAATGACAATATTGAATCTGCATCTGCCACTTCTACTGGAAGCTCGTTCTACACAGCTACCATTCTCTGAGTAAAGAAGTTCCCCCTCGTGTTACCCCTAAACTTTTGCCACCTAACTCTCAGCTCATGTCCTCTTGTTTGAATCTCCCCTACTCTCAATGCAAAAAGTCTATCCACGTCAACTCTATCTATTCCCCCTCATTATTTTAAATACCTCTATCAAGTCCCCTCTCAACCTTCTACGCCCCAAAGAATAAAAACCTAACTTGTTCAACCTTTCTTTGTAATTTAGGTGCTGAGACCCAGGTAAAATTCCAGTGAATCTTCTCTGTACTCTCTCTATTTTGGTGACATCTTTCCTATAATTCGATGACCAGAACTTTACACTATACTCCAAATTTGGCCTCACCAATGCCTTGTACGATTTTAACATTACATCCCAGCTCCTATACTCAATGCTGATTTATAAAGGCTAGCATACGAAAAGCTTTCTTCGACACCCTATCCACATAATATTCCATCTTCAGGGAACTATGCACCATTATTCCTAGATCAGTCTATTCTACTGCATTCCTCAATGCCCTACCATTTACCATGTATTATTTCAGTTCACCGGGTCACTGTTTCTCCTCTAATGAGATCACCAAATTTATTGGTGTTCACCTGGAGGAGAATCTCACCTGGTCCCTCAACACCAGCTCCGGAGCAAAGAAAGCTCAGCAGCGTCTCTACTTTCTGCGAAGGCTGAGGAAAGACCATCTCCCACCACCCCCCCCATCCTCATCACATTCTACAGGGGTTGTATTGAGAGCATCCTGATCAGCTGCATCACTGCTTGTTTCGGAAATTGCACCATCTCGGATCGCAAGACCCTGCAGCGGATAGTGAGGTCAGCTGAGAAGATCATCGGGGTCTC
>JAUOBT010000410.1:19268-40386 GCA_032362145.1 Hypanus berthalutzae
ACTTACGGGTTTTTCCAATCAACAGTTAGTTGAATCCGCGCATGCGGAACCTGCGGATAAGGAGGGCCAACTGTATCCATACTTTGATAATAAATGTACTTTGAACTTTTACTTCAGACATTTTTTTCCCCAATCGAGGCTTGGGGGAGATGGTAAAATTCAGTCTAAAGGACTCTAAAGTGTCCTGAGAACTTTGTTTGGAGCACTTGTTTTTAGTTTTGGACACTAGTTTTAAATGTAAATGTATAACGTAGAACAGGAACAGGAAAAGGGAAGGAAGGTTATGTTGTGATCTAGCTAAAAAGTGAAGAGTGACTGTAGTCCAGCCTACTTCCTGAATCATTATCAGATTTAGATCAGCTTATTGTCATGTATACTGGAATTCCCTGCTCATGTGAAGCTCACTGAGGTATGAGTATATAAGGTAATAGTAAATATAATCATAAAGCAATCCACAATAGCATAGCGGGTTACAGCACCACTGATCACATTGGGAGTTCAATTCCCACCACTGTCCGAGCTTGGGAATTCTGTGGCTGTCTGAAAGAAGTCTGTTCATTCTCCCCATGACTGGGTAGGCTTCCTCCGGTTTCCCTGGTTGCCTCCCATGTCGCAAAGATGTACTGGTTAATAGGTTAATTGGTTACATGGGTCTAATGGGATGTCACAGTTTCATTGGGCCTGTCACCATACTGTATCTCTAAATAAAACATAAAACATGAGTTGTAGGGTCATTGAAAGTGAGTTGTATTCACTGTTGTGAGTGAAGTTATCCACATTGGTTCAGGAGCCTGATGGTTGAAGGTGATAACTGCTCCTGAATCTGGTGGTGTGGGCACTAAGGCTCCTATACCTCCTTCCTGATGGCAGTCGTGAGAAGAGAACTTAGATAGAGAGATACTTTATTAATCCCAAGGGTATTACAGTGTCACTGTAGCATTAGAAGGAGCTTGGTGTCAATTTACTGTGTGTTGGATATTCCTAATATGATTTTCTCCTAAGGATTTTTAGTATTTTCCATTTCTATTTTACCAAAAGGAAAAGAGAAATTATATTTTAGAAGGTCACATTAGGAATATCAGTCAGCATCGTGCAGAGAAATAGAATTAACATTTGAAGTTGGATTTGATTTGGTTTCGAGATACTGTGAAATAAGAAGGAAGGAGCACGCAGAAAATTTATGAATTAAGGAAGCTGCAAATTTGAGAAACAGAATTAATATTTGAAATTAAAAAAGAAAATCATCTGGATGGTGGAATTCTAAACTAAAACAATGAAAATTCTGGAATACTGTTTACCTGAAATTGCCAAACTCTGAGTCTGGTAGTCTATAATCTGCTATTTCTTAAACTAGGTTCACTGGAACGGCCCTGGAGAACTGCTGACCAGCAAAGTTTTCCAGCAATCTCTGTTTTATTTCTGATTTCACTGGGCAACAAAGATTTTACATTTGGGTGTATCTTATGGATTTTGGGCTGTTAAAGTCATCATGAAATTTCCTTATCATGTGAAGTATCATGGAGTATGCTTGCTTATCATGGATGAATGCCTCACAGTGTGTCCTCAACCAGCTTGACTCCATTCAAAGAAAGGCTCTCAGGATTATAGGTGTAAATGAAGCCACAGCTCGTGAGAAGCTAGCCGTCAGTAGCTTACACCACAGATGAGAGGTTGCTGCAGCTACTGTGCTGTACAAAATGCAGACCAGCCACAGCCCTGCAGACCTTTGCACCATGCTGCCTTCATCTTATGAGAGATGGCGCACCACACCATCAAGTTTATCTACGCCTGCTCATGCTGTTTCTATGCCTGTTGCGAGAACCTACACACTGGATAGAAGCTTCCTTCACTGTGCTATCAGAATTTGGAACAGCCTTTCAGGTGCTGTGATTGGAAACATCTGCGACGATGGGGTCAAAGCCTTCAAGAGTCGAGTGCACAAACACCTCTCATCTCTGGGAGGGAAGTCACATGCTTCTTCATAAGCTGTCATGAAGGGGACCAGGATGGCAATGCTTGGTTGTTGGCAGGTAGGGTTAATTCCTGACTTTCAAGAGCACTTGTGAGTTATGTTCCGGCTGCACTTAGTCCTTAAACTGCTGGAGAACAGAGCGGAAAGATCAGGTGCTGTTTTCTCCCGGTAGGGATTAGTTTTTTGTTCCAAGTGCTCCTATCACACCTTGTCACCCTGTAACCTTATCCTTCAATCTCTCTGAATTATGGAGGACAGCATGTGTATAAATGTCTCTCTCCAGCAGACTTCATCATGATCAACATGACTCCAGCATTTCTACTAATTTTTAATGTTTCTTAATTGTACATATGATTTTTTATGTTCTATCTCTGACCAGCAGTGAACCATCTGATTTGCCTACCAGAGTTCCCTTTGGGCACTAGGTGACCTGATCAGCATTTCTGATCTGGCTATTGTTCACGATTGCACTGAAATGAAAAAAAGAACAAGGAAAATACATGCCAAAAGAGCGATATTACAATAGCCATGGAAGAATTCCCTATGCAGGTAGATTAGAATATTAGTTTGGTGCTGTATCGCAAGAGGGGGAAATTATAGAAATCCTACGTGATGGCTTTTAGAGCAGTTCGTGGTTAAGCCCAGTCGGGGATCAGCTATACTGTATTGTGTGTTGTGTAATGAACCAGAATTGATTAGAGAAATTCATGTAAAAGACCCCTGAAGAGAAGTGATCATAATATGATTGAATTCAGACTGAAATATGAGAAGGAGAGGCTAAAGTCTGATGTATCAGTGTTACGATGGAGTAAAGGGAATTACAGAGGCATGAGAGAGAAGTTGGCCAGAAAGGCTGGAATTTCTGGAAGTAATTCGAAAGGCATAGGATATATAAATCCCAATGAGGGAGACATCAAATCAAGTCACTTTTATTGTCATTTCGACCATAACTGCTGGTACAGCACACAGTATGAACGAAACAAAGTTGTTTTTCTTTTCTATAGGACCATGGTGTTACATGAAACAGTACAAAATCAAGATTGAACTACGCAAAAAAAAACACACACAAAAATAACTACAGTAGACTACTGTCCTATCCAGGACAGCATGAAGTGCACAAAACAGTGCAAGCATTACAATAAATAATAAACATGAGAACAGGGCAGTGAGGTGTCAGTCCAGCTTTGGGAATTGAGGAGTCTGATGGCTTGGGGAAATAAACTGTTACATAGCCTGGTCGTGAGAGTGCAAATGCTTTGTGCCTTTTTCCCAGATGGCAGGAGGGAGTAGAGTTTGTATGAATGGTGCTCATATTCTAAAGCAAAGATAACACAAACGTGTCTGACAAGAGAAGTCAAACTCAACATAAAAGACAAAGAGAGTGCATGCAACAGAGCAAACAGTTAGAGGACTGGGCTTTTTAGAACCAACTGAAAAAAAGACATTAAGAAGGTAAATATGGAATATGAAATTTAGCTTGACAATAATATGAAAGAGGAAACCAAAAGCTTCTTTAGATATATCAAGTGTAAAGGGGAAGTGAGAGTGGATATCGGATCGTTGGAAAACGATGCTGGAGGGGTTGCATTGGGGAACAACAAAACGGTGGGAGAACTGAATAAATATTTTGCGTCTGTCTTCACTGTGGAAAATATTTGCCGATTGGTGGACGTTCCAGGTGTTGGGTCATGATTTGCGTAACTAGACAGAAGGCTTTTGGGAAACTGAAAGGTCTGAATGTAGATACGATACTCGGACCAGATGGTGCACACCTCACAGTTCAGAAAATAGAGGCTGAAAAGATTTTGGAGGCATAAAAAACCTTTCAGAAGTCACAAGATTCAGGAATGATTCCGGAAGACGGGAATATTACAAATGTCACTCCAGTCTTCAATTTGGGGAAGAGGAGGAAGTAAAGCCTATCAGTCCTGCCACAGTGATTGGAACGATGGAGTGCATTATTAAGGATGATGTCTCAGGGTACTTGGAGTCAAATGCAAAAACAGGCCAGAGTCAGCATGGTTTCCTCAAGGGAAATCCTGCCAAACAAAGCTGTTGGAATTCTTTGAAGAAATATCAAGCAGGATAGACAATGGTGGTGTTGTGTACTTGACTTTTGGAAAGGCCTGTGACAAGGTGCCACACTTGAGGCTGCTTACTAAGCTACGAGCCCATGGTCTTCCAGGACAAGTTCTTACATGGATAAATCAGTGCTTGATTGGCAGGAGGTCTTATGGTCTTATAGAAATGAGGCTTCCCTGGAGGTGGAGGAAAGAGGACACACCGACAGTTGGAACCAGCTGTGGGAAGACATGGTTTGTCAGGTCCGAGAACGGGTTGAATGTACCATAACCTTCAGGCTGAATCAGAAAACCATTCTGAGGGTATTTGAAATGTCAGAAGAAGGGGAGGTGTGATCACATGTGTTGAGGGCAGAGATTGTGTCTCCATTAGATCCTCAGTGAGATGGTTCAAGTTACAATGTGCAGGGAAGACAGCACAGTTTGGAATCTGATTTAATCACTTATTCTTATACTGTGAGACGGTTAGTTTTGCAGTAAGGAAGCAACGTTAAAGGCAGGAGACACAGGATCTTCACCAATTGCCAGTTATTTAACAGTATTGACCAATTTGTATGTTTCCTTGACAGAAACAGATATTCGCAGTGCTGTGAAGGGGTGCAGTCTAATTCATTTCACTTTGGAGAGGGTTGTGAAGTTTTTAAATCAATGCCTTGTGGTGTTCCTATCGTTAATTTAGCATGTCCGGAGTGGTGGGTCACACAGCACGGAAACAGGCCTTTGGCCCGCCATACCTGTTCTGACCATTCACTCACTGTCTACACTGGTCCCATTTATCAGCACTTGGTTCACAGCCGACTGTATCTCGGCAGTTTCAATGCTCATCCTCTTCGTAAATGTTGTGAAGGGACCTGCCTCCACCACCACCTCGGGCAGTGAGTTCCAGATTTCAGCTACCCTCTGAGTGAGAAATCTCCTCCTCAGATCCCTCTAAACCTCCTCATCCTCTGCTTAAATCCATGCCCTCTGATCGGTGACACCTCTGTCCCAGGATCGGGGCTGATATGGGCATCAGTGAGGCCTTTGATAAGGTTCACATGGTGAGTTCCTGTGGAAAGTCAGATCACACGGGATCCAGGGAGAGCTGGCTCACTGGATGCACAGTTGTCTTGATGGTAGGAAGCAGAGAGTGATGGTGGGAGGCTGCTTATTGGACTCGAGGCCCGGGCCTAGTGGTGTTTCCCAGGGTTACACCCATTGCTCTCGTTATTTGTTGTTATTTAGTTATATTTGCATTTGCACAGTTTGTTGTCTTCTGTGCTCTATTTGATCTTTCATTGATCCTGTTACAGTTCCTATTCTATGGATTTGTTGAGTATGACTATAGGAAGAACAATCTCGGGGGTGTATGTGGTGACATATATGTACTCTGATAATAACATATATGTTCAAATTTGAATATTGCTAAATTGGTTGAGAATGTATAGGGTGATGGTAGTCCGTTTAAATAAAACCCATACTTTATTGAATGATTTCAAGGATAAGCACTCCGTCTTGTTTCCCTCTCCTCACGCAGTCTCCTCCTCCCCATCCTGCCTTCCCTCGCCACCCCGTCTTCATTCTCGCCCTCTCATTGGACATATTATAAGGGTGAAAGGTGAAATATTTTGGGGAATCTGAAGCGGATTGCTGCACTCAGAGGTTGGTGAGAGTGTGGAATAAGCTGCCATTAGAATTGGTGGATTTGGGTTTGTTGTAGACTGGAAGGAGAAATTTGAGTGAGAACATAAATCAGCAGTGTATGAAGGCTATGGTGCAAGAAGTTGAAATTCGGCAGTAAAAACCAAAACAGGTTGGCATTGACTAGAAGGGTCGAATGCCTACTTCAATACTGCTGCGCTCCTTGACTCTCATAATATTCTGATTTGCAATTTCCACAGTCAGTGTTCTGTTGCTGATGACTGAACCCAGCAATTTACTGAATCGGTGACAATAAACAGGGCTATTGGCCCTGTGACAATTCTGGTGTTAAAAATCACTGAGAAATCCCGTCACTGAGCAGATATTGTCTCCTCCACCCTCTTTCACTCAGTCTGTCACTCAACAAGTTCATTGTCTACAGGAAATCTGTTTATCTGTCTCTACCAGCACCCTAGACACGCATTTTGTCAATCTCTGTGTGAAAGAACTTGCCGCTCAATTCTCCTTTGAAATTATCCACCATCATACTAATTGAATGTCTTCTGGGATTAGACATCTCAACACTGGGGAAAAAAAAATTCTGTGTGCCCAGCACAGTAACAGGCCATTCAGCCTGAAATATTCTGTTGAATTAAATAAACTAGGCATCAAATAGTCACTAAACGAATTCCTTGTGTCCACACAACGTCCATATCCATCCAATCTCCTCACATTCATGTGTCTATCTAAGAGGCTCTTAATTGTACCGAATGTTTCGTGCATTCCAGTCTCTCACATCTGCTTTGAACTTACCCGCTCCCGTATAAAATACATGCCTTCTGGTAGTAAACATTTCAACTTTGGAAAATTATACTCTCTGTCTGCTCGATCTATTTTTCTCATAATCCTATAAACCTCTGTGAGATCGCTACTCAGTCTGGGCTCTTGAAAAAACAACTTAGGTTTGTCCAATCACATACCCTCTAATCGAAGCAACATCCTGGTGAACCTTTTCTGCACCCTCTCTTACTCCGAGACACCATTCTTTTGATGGAGCAGACTGAAATGTACAGAATAATCCAGATGCGACGTAACTGGGGTTTTATAAAGCTGCAACTTGACTGTGTGCCTTTTGCACTAAATGTCTCCCCTAATAAAGGCAAGCATGCGATTTTCCTTCTTAACCACCAGCTTAGCTAATTTCAGGGAGCTATGAACTTCGACCCCAAGAGGTTTTGGCTAATCAGCACTGTTAATTGTCTTACCCATAGCAATGTGCTTTCTCTTTACGTTTGACCTGTTGAGGTCAACACCTCACATTTGGCGGGTTAAACTGCATCTGCCATTTCTCTGCCCATATTTCAATGTTTCTACAGGATATCGAACTGTATTCTTTGACAGTCCTCTATGCTATGCACACTAATATTCTTATCATTTACATACCTACTGACCCACACATGTACATTTTTCTTCTCTAAATCTGAAACTGCTGATGTCTCAGTAGAAATCCTTGTGGAATAGCACCAATCACAGACCTCCCTTTATCTTCCAGTTTTGCATCAAGCAGCGAATTCACCATGTATCTTAATCTTGTCGATCAGTCTCCCATGAGGGACCTTGTCACATAGCTTACTACCTTAAACTGTAGACATCCACAGCTCTATCTTCATCAGTTACACTCGTAAGCTCATCAACAATCTCAATCAAGTTAGTGATACATGACTTGCCACTCACAGAGCAACGCTGACTCTCCCCAATTGAGCTGTGGATTTCTAAATGTTCAAAAATCATGTCTCTAAGAATGCACAGCAGTAACATTTCTATCACCGACGTGAGACTCGCTGGTCTATAGTCTTCTGGTGTCTCCCTGTTTCTCTTCACGAATAACGGATCGACACTGGTTCCTCACTTGTCCTCCAGGACCTCGTCCGTTGCCGGGGAGGACACAGGGCTATTGGTCAAGGCCTCAGTAATCTCTTTACTTGCCTCTATCACTAAGCTGGGGTATATCCCATCGGGCCCTGGGATTTATCCACGTTCATGCTATTTAAGAGTCCCAAAATGTCAGCTGTCTGGCCAGGCCCATGACCTAGCACCAGATTTCGTGCAGCTCCACCTCTCGTTGTAACCTCTACATATTAATTGTCGAAACCCTCCTCAAATATCAGACCGAATTCATCATCATCTAAACCACTTGCCCTCAGGGCCCCAGTGTATATTCGAGACTTTGAAGTTCTGCATGACAACAGCTCTATTGTTTTTACATCTTTCCTAAATCTGTCTGCATATCTGTTCCTCAGTGTTAGTTAGATCCGATGTAATAGAACATAGAACATGAGAGCACAATGCGGGCTCTTCGACAAACTTAGAACTCCTGCAAGCTGAATCTAACTCTTCTCTCCTGCATAGTACTCCATTTCTTTCCATGTCCCTAATTTAGCGGTTCATAAATGTACCTAATATTTCTCTCCTCACCACCGCCCTTTGCAGGGCATTCCACTCTCCATCTACAAAGACATACCTCAGACATCTCGCTTACACATTCTTCTAATCACCTTAACATCCCCCCCTTTAATGTAACACCCCAAATCAGGACTGCTGCAAACAATTGATTTTAGAAGTCACATAATTATTAAAATGGATATCTATTTTTGGAGACCTGTGTGCAGATAATGTGTTTCAGTTGATTGTAACAAAAATGCATCTGCATCTGGAATGTCCAGCTGTAGGCCAGCCAGTATCCTGGTAAAAACTACATCATGAACACTCCAAGCGACTCCGGTAAAAGTTTATTGAAAAGTACAGGTCAGGAGATGATACAAGTACATTTCCAAAGCAGATGGCCAAAAATATCCATGTTGGTTTCATCATACAATTGTACCATCTTCCAAGCGACTTCAAAGTCTCCCAACTGCCAATTAATAAACTCCAGCTGGAATTTAACGCCAGTTCTACTCAACATTGGCTTTCTCTTAGCCACTGTCCCATCAAGCAGCAACCGATGAAGCACATGCGCAGCAGTTGTGTGGGCAGTGCCTCCCATCTCAGCCACTGAAGCTTGTAATTCCTTCAGTGTTGTCATAGCTTTCTTGGTGGCCCTCTTCACTAATCCGCTTCTTGCACAGTCGCTCAATTTTTGAGCATGGCCTGCTCCAGGCAATTATACAGCTGTGCCACAATCTTTCCATTTCTTGATGATTGACTTATCTGTACTCCAAGGGACGTTCAGTGCCTTGGGACTACGGGGAGAGAGTGGAACAGTGGGATTAGTGTGCGGACTGACACAGGACTGTTGGGAGAGAGTGGCACAGTGTGATTAGTTTGGGGACTGACACAGGACTGTGGGGAGAGAGTGGGACAGTGTGATTAGTGTTAGGACTGATACAGGACGGGAGAGAATGGGACAGTGTGATTAATTCAGAGATTGACACAAGACTGTGGGGAGAGAGGAAACAGTGTGATTAGTTTGGGGACCGACGGTCTGTGAAGATATGACGGGACAGAGGATTACTTCGGGTACTAACAGGGGGCTGTGCAATCGGAATATGCTCTCCGTTTGTGAAGAGAGGCTGCTGGAACAGAGAGAATCACGGTAAAATATAAATTGTATAATATTTTGCATATGGTTTGGGTTTGGGTTAGTCCATAAATCGTTAAAGAAATCTACCGAGGGAAATTGAGACCATACAGCGACTCCCCACTCTCCATCGAGGAACTCCCCCTCACAGCCCAACGTTGCATTACCACGCTTTCACCTGTTTGACATCAGGACCAGAGAATTCTCGAGCTCAACAGTACAGCCAACCCCAGCAGTGTCGGGATCCACCCCACCCCACCCCACCACCAGCGATTGCTCCATGGATCAGTCTAACCTTCTCTCCGTTCCCACGGACATAAGAACTTAAGACAAAAGTAGCAGAATTAGGCAATTTGGCCCATTGAGAAGGATCAGCCTTGCAATCGTCGCACATAATTTTTTCCTCCTCCTCAACCCCATGGCACGGCCTTCTCCCTGTAACCTTTGTTGCCATCTCCAATTAAGAACCAATACATCTTTACCTTAAAAACACCCAACGACCTGGCCTCCACAGCAGTATATGCAATTCCACAAATTCACTGCCCTTTGGCTTCGCATCTCTGTTTTGAAGGGTCGTCTCTCTAACCTGAGGGTCTGCCTTCTTGTCCTAGAATCTTCCAACATGGAGAACATCCTTTCCACATCTACACTGTCTCAGCCTTTCACCATTCGACTGGTTTCAACGAGATCCTCCTCTTCGTTCTAAATTCCAGTGAGTGCAGACCCAGAGCCATCAGAAGTTCCTGGTATGATAAACCTTTCATTCCTGGAATTATCCTAATGAACCTCCTCTTGAACTTCTCTACAAAAGCTTATCTCTACTAAGATGAGGAGCCCAAAACTGTACACAATCCTCAAAGTGAGACCTCCCCAGTGCCTTGTGAAGCCTCAGCATCGCATCCCTGCTCTTGCGTTCTAGAACCCTTGAAATGAATGGTAACATTGCATTTGCCTTCCTCGCCACTGACTCCACCTGCAAATTAACATTCACAGAGTTCTGCACAAGTCCGTGGCATAGACACCAATCCAGAAATTACCAACTGGGAGGTATTGCTTCTCAGCTTTCGACTTGGATTTAAAAATTTTCTTTTCAGGACCTCTTTGCTTTCCCTTCCTATGTTATTGATGTTGTCACTCTCTGTGTCTGACACAGGAATTTTATGATGGGACTGTCTGGAGGGAGAATTTTCTTAAAGTCCTACCCTGAGAGTGTACGATGGGACAGGGTGGAGGGAATACTCTCTGTACCTGAGCCCCAGAGTGTATGATAGGATAATGCGGAGGGATCTTCACTCAGTGCTTGACTCCAGGACTATTTGTTGGGAGAGTGTTTTGGGAGCTTAACACTATGTCTGACACCGGGAGTGTGCATTCTGAAGGGTTGGGGGTAGCTTAAACCTTTGCATAACCCCGGAAGTGTGTGATGGTATGCCGTGGTGAGAGCTCCGCTCTGTGTTTGACCCTGGGAATGTGTGATTGGACTGTGTTTTATGAACCACTCTGCGTCTGACCCGGAAATGTATGATGGGATGATGTGGACAGAGGTACAATCTGTTTCTGACACCGGGACTGTGTGAGTAGATGGGGAGAGGGGGATTAAATCTGTGTCTGATCCTTGGAGTGTCTCATGGGAATATGCAGGAGAAGCTTCAGTCAGTGTCTGACAATGGGAGTGTGTGATGGGGAGATGCAGAGGGAGCTTAACTCTGGGCCTGACACGGAGAGTGTGTATTGGGACAGCGTGGAGGGAGCTTCACTATGTGTGTGACCTGGGACTGTGTAATGGGATCCTTCGTGGGGAGCTTAAGTCAGTGTCAGACACCGGGAGTATGAAATGGACGGTGTAGAGGGAGCTTCACTCCGTGTTGATTTCTTCTGTTCGATTCCCCAACCCTGTCTTGTTCACGACCTTTGTCGATGCAGGTCAGATATCAGACAGTGTATGAGCTTCCAATATCTTTTGTCGTTGTTGTCTGCGGGAACAAGGAGAGCACGCAGAAAGGTGGGGGTCAGGGGAGTGCATGAATCTGGGGTATGAGGAAGCGGTGTGAGAGACTGACTGGGGGATGAGGAGTGAAGAGGTGAAGAGGAGTGGAGCTGAGACGCTGCGCTACCAGTGCGAGGAGCTCGGACACATTATTGCAGTTCACCAGTTGCGGGGGACAACAGTAACCCCAGGTCACTGTTTCTCCTCTAATGAGACTCGAGTCCGACACCAAGACAGGAAGTGACAGCGGTTTATTGATTTCATCATGTCAAATGTAAATTAAGCAATGTGTGAGCTTCTAACGTGCGGGAATAAATAAACTGCTCACGATTAACTCACAGTCACACACAATTAACTGACTGGCAACATCGAATGACAGGTTGAATCATCAGTCCCTTTTCTCACCGTCAATCTGCATCGGGGAACCGATGATTATAAAATCACACTTCAGAGATCCCTATAGATCCAGGGTCACTGCCGAAGTATTTGTCAATTTAACATCATTGTACTGGCCAGACAGCCGGAAGTACTGTCCTCAGCAAAGTAAACAAAAGGATTCTCTCCCCGGATAATCCCACCCCGGGATACTCATGTCGTAGAATGAACCCGGCCACTGGGCTCTTCCTGACTGTGCAATTCCGCAGAGCCTAATTTGTGTGAGATCTCCAACTTGGTCATGCGTCAGAATCAGCGGCATTGGACAAGAGGAGGAAATACGTCATTGCAGGACAGCTTCAAAAGACACAAAGCGCGAGACTAGAGCCAGCTCCGTTAGAATCAATAGGAATCAACCTGGAGTGCGGGCATTAAAGAGGAGCTTGGGGAATCGGCGAAAATATCAGCATAAGTGTGGGGATGTTCACGCATTCAGATGTTCAAAGGATCACCATCAGTCCGGGTCTGTGATCCTGCTCCAATCTTAGTTCCTTCTCCCCGGTCTCACTAAACCGATTCCCCACCAGTCTGAAATACATTGAAGAACAGAGATGAAATAAACAGTTTACACATCAACGTCAGTATCAGGGGACGGGGATAATGTTTCAACATGCTCACGGACCAATATCCCAGATATTTTATCACATTGAACCTTAACACAAACACTAACCGGATCCACTCCAGATTTGGGAGGGTCAATATGAGGCGACAGAGAGCGGGTGCTGATCGGTCTGTGAGGGAGTTAATTCCCAGGTTCAGCTCTGTCAGTGATCTGTTTGTACTGAGTGCGGAGACGAGATGCTCGGCACCAGAATCCGTGAGGCCAACCTTCTTCAGCCTGCAGATAATGAGAGAGAGTGGGAATGAAAGACAGAGAGACGGGGTAGGTACAAATCCCCAGTGTTTATCAGTAACTCTGATAAACCATTAATGTTCAGGGTCAGACACCCGGTGACTGTAAACACAATCTCCCACAGTCTGGTACTTACTCCAGTTTCTGTATTTTACACTTCGGGTTCCCCAGAGCCGCAGACACCAGTTTCACTCCTGAATCTCCCAGTTTATTATCACTCAGGTCCAGCTCTGTCAGTAATGGGTTTGTACTGAGAGCGGAGGCGAGATCCTCAGCACCAGAATCTGTGAGACCGACAGCCCTCAACCTGGAGATGAGAGAGGCAAACAGTGAATAACACAGAGACACAGGAGACGGTACAAACCCCTAGTGCTTATCAGTAACACAATTACTGATCACATTATTGTTCAGTGTCAGACACCCAGTGACTGTAAATAAAATCTCCAACAATCTGGTATTTACCCCAGTGTCTGTATTTGACACTCCGGGTTCCTCAGAGCCGCAGACACCAGTTTCACTCCTGAATCACGCAGTTCATTTTCACTCAGGTTCAGCTCCGTCAGTAATCGGTTTGTTCTGAGAGTCGAGACGAGATCCACGGCACCAGAATCTGTGAGACCAACATGGTTCAGCCTGGAAATGAGAGAGAATGAGTGTGAAGGACACTGAGAGACAGGAGACGGTACAAATCCCCAGTGTTTATCAGGAACACAATTACTGATCATATTAATGTTCAGTGTCGGACACCCAGTGACGGTAAACACAACCTCCGACAGTCTGGTACTTACCACAGTTTCTGTATTTTACACTCCGGGTTCCTCAGAGCCGCAGACACCAGTTTCACTCCAGAATCTCCCAGTTTATTTGCCCCAAGTCTAAAGCCAAATAAACAGATTGATGAACAAAGTGATTCAAACCGTGTGTCAGGGGGAACTTCTCTCACTCGGATATTTCAGGAAACATTAAACCCTTCAGTAAATCACTGAACGGGGTTCCCATCACTGACAATGTCCCTCACTGACCAACTCCAGCGTATTCACCGAATGTCAGTAACTTAGTCTGTCGGTGTGACCCTGTAAACTGCACACATTCTGCCTCACTTCCAGACGGTGAAAAGAAGAGTTACTGACTTGAGATCATTGGTAGGGTCAGGGCAGAAAGGTGGGAGATATACCCACAGTGAGGATGATTATAGATTCACAAATTATAATTCCGATAGGAGATGTGGAAGACGCACCACCTGAGGAAAAGGGATAGGAAGACAGAACATGCAGGAATAAGGGTAATGGGGAAGAGATATCCAACAGGAGGAAGGAGAATGGGGAAGAGTCCAAAATGATGGGTTGATCCAGTAAAATATTGCACGGGAGGGGTGTGTCTGAACTGAGACCCAAATTTGGAAGGGGAGATGTGCCCATGGATTCTGAATATCTAGTAGTGAGTGATGGTGATAGTCACACATGGGGAAGGGCAGGGATGGACAGTCTCACAATGGTATTTATTTCCTTCTCACTGGGACAGTCTGCTGACAGTCTCTTGTCCGGCACCGGGAAGGGGATGTGAATCTCTGACCCACTGCTGCCGTCAGTGTCGGTCTGGGTGTCAGTAACAGCGAGAAGGAACATTGTCAATGGACGTGTCACAGGCAGCGAGAAACACGGCCATTCCTGTGATTTACTACCATTAAACCAATGGCCGTTGTTCACTGATCTGATGAAGTCTCCAACATCCCTTCACAAGGAACCACAGAACACTCCCGTCCTTGGGGAATTAGTGACCGATCCCCTGGGCATTTGTCACAGTTCTTCACAATCTGATTTGCAACAGTTTTACCCAAATTGCTTTTCATCGAAACAACACAATGGAACAGTTTCACTGTTCAGAGTGAGAGATAAATCAAGTTACCTCAACTCCTGGCACTTGTGCAGCCCGGGACCCAGCTGCTGGATTCCTTTACACTGAATGTCGCAGGCAGTAAGGTCGAGGTGTTTTATTGTATCACAGAGTCCGATGACACGAGACAGGACCACGCAGTCAGTTGAGGTCAGTGTCATTCCACTGAATGAAAGTTTTTCCACAGATTCCAGTGCGGCCTGAGCCAGTCCACGATTCTGAGACTCAGAAAGGTATTGCAATGCGTTCAGGCGTCTCTTTTTATCATCTTCAACATCTGTGGCAAAGAGGGCAAATGCAATGTTGGCATTTATTTCAAGGGGAATCGAATTTAAAATCAAGGAATTAATACTGAGCCTTTACAAGATACTCGTCAGGTCGCAGTTGGAGAATTGTCAACAGTTTTGGGTCCCATATTTAAAAGCATAGAACATAGAATAGTACAGCTCATTACAGGCCCTTCGGCCCACAATGTTGTTCCGACCTTCAACCCTGCCTCCCATATAACCCTCCCACCTTAAATTCATCCATATATCTGTTTTGTAGTCTCTTAAACTTCACTAGTGTATCTGCCTCCACAACTAACTCAGGCAGTGCATTCCACGCACTAACCACTCTCTGAGTGAAAAAAACCTTCCTCTAATATCCCCCTTGAACTTCCCTTCCCTTACCTTAAAGTCAAGTCCTCTTGTACTGAGCAGTGGTACCCTGCGGAAGAGGCGCTGGCTGTCCACTCTGTCTATTCCTCTTAATATTTTGTACACCTCTATCATGTCTCCTATTATCCTCCTTCTCTTAGAAAGGAAGTGTTGCCATTGGAGAGTGTCCAGAAAAGGTTCACGCGGATGATTCCGGGTGTGAAGAGGTTAACATACGTGGAGCGTTCAGCAGTTTTGGGCCTGTACTCAGTGGAATTTAAAAGAATGCACGGGGATCTCCAAGAAACCTACCGAATGTTGAAAGGACAAGATAGGGTAGATGTGGAGAGGACGTTTTCTATGCTGGGGATATCCAGAACTTGCGGGCACAGCCGCAAAATTGTTGGGCGACCCTTTAGAACAGAGGAAAGAAGGAATTGTTTTAGCCAGCGAGTAGTAATCCGTAAAGTACTCTGCCACAGATGACGGCGGAGGCCAAGTCCGTGAATGTATTTAATGCGGAACGTGATCAGTCATGGCATCAAAGGATGGGGTTGAGTGGGATCCACTTCAGCCATGATGGAATGGCGGAAGAAAGTCGGAGGGCTAAATGGCCTGATTCTGAATCCGAGGAGTGAGAATTTCTAATGCTGGGGCTCGATATTCCAAATGTAAAGGCTTGCTTTCAGTTTTGTCAACTCTCCAGATATTCGGCGCTTCCTCTCTGACCGATGGGAGTGTTTGTTTATAAATCTCATAGAGGCCTCTAAGTGCACAGCCTGTGGCCCGGAAGGTGCTAGGTGTTGTGAAAAATGCAAATTGCTTCCTGTCCTTCAGCCACAGCAACAAAACCTGTCTCCCAGACTCTGACAGTCTCTACACAGGCCTCTAAAGAGACGTATTCAGACTCTCAGAGTGAAATAACAACAAAAACCTGTCTCCCAGACTCTGTCAGTCTCTAAACAGGCCTCTAAAGAGACGTATTCAGACTGTCAGAGTGAAATAACAACAAAAACCTGTCTCCCAGACTCTGACAGTCTCTAAACAGGCCTCTAAAGAGACGTATTCAGACTCTCAGAGTGAAATAACAACAAAAACCTCTCCCAGACTCTGTCAGTCTCTAAACAGGCCTCTAATGACACGTATTCAGACTCTGAAAGTGAAATAAAGACTGTGAGGTTTCCGTTCCATCGCTTACCTTTCAGATGCGCGGGCTCTTCAGATAAACCCCGCTCAGCGTCCATGTAGGCGAACTGGCCGTCACCTGTTCAAACAGATTAACCTGCATGAAGTCTGTTCTGTGTAATTCTGTAAATTCATCAGTATTTACATCTGTAACACACAGTGTATTGTTCAACGTACCACGTTCCCGTATTTCATTCAATAGTCTGCTCAGCTCCGGTAAGTGATGATGTAGTTTCACAAGGGATTGCCACATCATCCTCTGGGCCCCGGAGCCCTTCTCCATCACCAGGTCCAGGAGGAGTTTGGAAGCGCCCGCTCGGTTTCCCTCCTCCGCGAGCTCAGTCACGCTCTGTAATGAACAACGGGGAATATATTGAGGAGCGGAGGGATGGGTTCAAATCTACCCTGGACATGGACTGACCCAGCACGTTCTGCTCGCCACAGACCAGTAACAGCCATTGAAGAGTTCATAGTGGGAGAAAGATTTTAAAAGAAGCAAGAGGGGGCAGTCGGGAGTTCCTATACGCCATAGATTTCGGGGTAATTATCTACGGCAAGTTTTAATTGGAGCACACATAGCATGAATGAGCCAGAAATAGACTGTAGAGTTTAAACTTTGTGCCAGAGATGGTTCAGTGAGGAGAGGCGGATGTTTTATGTAGATTTTCGGTAGTATTTTACCTCTCCATTTCACGGATTAGATCAGTGGGAAAGCCGGGCAGAATAGTGGAATGATCTTCCTACATGGCGTGGCAAGACACGGAGACCTCTAATGTCCATGACAAGCACCTTCAGGAACTGCATCCAGCTGCAGCTTCTTACAGACTGTGCTAAGGAACTGGAGCTGCAGCTGGATGAACCCAGGATCACTGGGGACGCTGAGAGGTTGACTGACAGTTTATACAGAGAGTGAACGAAATACAAGGGGAAGGATACGGGTAACTGGGTGACAGTCAGATGGGGGAAAGGGGATAGAGAGACACTGCAGGAAACTCCTCTATACAGGTGTACAGCGATCTGTTTCGGGGTGTCACTGGCAGGAGAAGGCCACAGCAATTATTCCTCCGGCGCTGAGATTTGTATTGTGACTCATAAGGATTGAGAAGAGTGAGCTGCATTAATAGGGGAATTCAATGGTTAGAAGAAGAGACAGGATATTCTGTTGACGAGAACACGATTTCTGGATGGTGTGTTACCAAGATCAGTATATTTAACATCAAGTCTGAAACTTTTTTAAGTGCAGGGTGAGCAGCCGCCGGTCGTGGTTCACATTGGTAACAATGACAAGGGCAGGAAGTGTGAAGATGTCCTGCAAAGTCAGTTCATGGAGTTAAATGCTGTCCTAAAGAGCAGGACCCCCAGGATTGAGTTCTCAGACTGCTACCCATACCGCGTGCTCGTGGGGCCTGAAATAGGACGATGATAGAGTCTGACGTGTGACTGATGAGATGGTGCATAACTGAGGGCTTCTAAAGATTGAATGATTGGGATCTCTTCCAAGCAAGGCGGGACCTGGACAGAGAGGCTTGATTTGCACCCGAAATAAAAGGAGACTGACAATTTTGCAGTAAGGTTTGTTAGCGGGGAGGGTTCTGGGGTATGGATGGTGCGGGGTGTTAAGCTTGATTTGCAGGATTTGAAGAAACAGCGGATAGTGGATTGGTTGTGTGGGAAATACGTTGTTCAGACGATATACAACGTCAGGAAATTAAATGTTGAATGCAGGGAGTATTGTAGGAAAGGCAAATCCGCTTGGAGCATGGATCAGTACATTGAATTACAGCACCGTAACCATCAAGGAGGAGGCGTCGGACTAGCAGCTCAGCATTCGAGGATCCACTTGCGTAAGACACGATTCAGCAGAGTGAGAGAGATAACTAGTCATGAAAAATGAAACTTAGACAGGGCAAACTGGACAGCTCGTCTACTGAGGCTAAATGACAGAAACTGAACAGTAAGAGACGGATGGGATTATGTTAAAGAGCACCCAATAGCCAATGGGACTGAGAAGATTAAATGTGCAGAGAAGTCGCGAGACAGTTCTAAGAAACACAATATAATTCAAACTTTCCATTTAGTAATTGGACACTCATAATTCAAATGTCTGGATAGTATGGTGTTGGTCAAATATATCCAGGGAAGTTTCTGTAATCAATATTTTGAGGTCATAACTACAGACGGTGCCTACTGGAATTCTATTCTGGAACAGGACAGAGCAGGTGACAGAGGTCACTTTGCATCTGGTGATCACAGTCCTATTAGTTTGAAGATCATTATGAAAAGGGTAGGTCTGGTCCTCAGGTTAAGATTCTATTTTGGAGAAGAGCCAATTTTAATGGTATCAGAAAGGATATGACCTAAGTACATGGTGACCGGATGTTTCCTGGTACAGATGTGTTTCATAAACGTGAGGCCTCTGAAACTGAAATTCTGAGAACAATGATTTCGAATGTATAAATGACCATAAGTAGAGTTTGAATGCCCCTGACAAAATAAAAGGCAAGCGTAAGATGTTTAGGGAAACTTCTTTTTTGGCATATATTGAGGCTCTGGTGAAAAGGAAGGAGCCCATAGCAATTATAGGCAGGAAGAAACAAATGAGGTACTTGATGAGTATAATAACTGCAAGAGTTACTGAAGGAGAAAATCAGGAGGGCTAAGGTACGGCATGAGTTTCCTCTAGCAGGCAAGGGGAAAACAGAATCCCAAACTCTTCATCAAACAAATTCTGAAGAAAAGTAGACCAACAAACGAAATTGGACCTCTTGAAGTTCATAGTGCTGAAAAAGGTCGGGGAGATTTTACATAGTTTTTTTCTGCATTTATATTTACTTAGGGAGCATACAGAGTACAGTATTTAGAGTGAGGCGAAACAACAGTGAGATCATGGACTCTATAGTGATTACAGAGGAGGAGGTGTTTGCTGTCTTGAGACAGATTAGGAATTTTAAATCCTCAGGGTTTTCCTTAATAACTTGTTTATGGCTAGTGCAGAAATTACAGGAGCTATATAAGGAAGGTAACTATTCCTCTTCTTCTGTTTGAAAAGGCTTCAAGAATAAGCCAGTGATTTACAGGTTGGTGAGCATAACAGGTTGGTAAAGCTATTGACAGGTATTCTAGGGAAATGGATATGAGTATTTAGATAGACAGGGATTGATTAGGGGTAGTCAACACTAAATAGTACCTGGTAGATCCTGTCTAAGCAGTCTGATAGTTTCTGGAGGAAGTTAACAAGAAGGTAGTGAAGGCCAGGCGGTGGATGTTTTTTACATGGACTTCAGCAAGTCCCACATGGCACCTTGCTCAAAAAGATTCATTCGAGTGGCATTCATGACACAGTAAACAAATAGTTTTTTTCCATGGAATTCATAACAGAACATTGGGGAGGTAAAGTTTTTTTTTACTGTCTGACTGGACGCCTACTACGAGTTGTGTGCTGCATGCATGACGTTTCTTGTCATATATATATAAACCTTCTGCATAATAATGCGGTAAACTCGTCCACCAGATTTATGGATGACACCAAGGTAGAGCATAAAGGGGAAAGTTATCAACGCTTGCAGTCAGACTTGTACCAGTAGGAAAAAATGGACTTAAAAAGTGGCAGTGGTAATGCTGGTGAAGTGTTGTATTCTGGAGGACAAATCAGAAAAAGGCAGATGCTGAGTGGTAGGCATCGAACAGTACGATAGAACTAAAATATTTGGAAGTACAGATACATTATTTATTGAAGGTGTTGAAGGTACTACTACTACATCGACTCAAGCCTAGGGGGTCGGCGTCGGGCACAATGGCGGACTCTCCACTCCTCCCTCTCCCTCATCAGTGTGTTCAGTTCATCTACAAGAAGCGCTGCTGTCTTCTACGAATGTGTTTACCATAGTCTTGAAAGGGCGCCCAGGGCTCATTCTCCCAAGCTTGGGCTCCCATGTGATGACTCGGCTGGCAGGTAGCTCGGATGGCGAAAACAGTGCCCGGCTAGTTGCAGTCTTCTCGCCACGATTTTAGTAGTGAACATCGGTAGTTCGTTATAGAACTCGACGTTCGTCATTGGATTTTGCCAACTCACGTCAAGAGCCATCCAAAGCATTCGTGAATAGCAACCATCCAGTGACTTTCGCATGGTCTTGGTGAGTGCCCACGTCTCGCATCAGTACGTGAGAATGGACTCTGTGACTGCTATGAAGATCCTCCTTTCAAGCCCTCTGGTCAGTTTCGACTTCCAGATTTCCTTCATGTTGTTCATAGCCCTCCAAGCCAGCGCCTTCCATATCTTTCCGAGTCCTTCTCCGAACTCATCATTCTTGACCCGAGGAACCTGAAGCCAAAGGCTTTCTTAATGGTATCATTCCTTGTGGTTTTGAGAGTACCGTCAGCGCGGTTAAACGCCATGTACTCTGCCTTTTTAGCTTTTAGGTGAAGTCCAACTTTACTGCACTCAATTTCCACTTCTGTCAGTAGCTGCTGTGTTTTCTCCATCTGGTCAGAGAACAGGACTATGTCATCTGAAAAATCGAGATCTGTGAGCGTAACTGGTCCGACCCTTTTGGTTCGTCCTGTTTTATGGTAAAACGAAGCTTGTCATGATCTTTGGTAGCTTGACGTAGAGCAACTGGCCGGGCACTGTTTTCGCCACCCGAGCTACCTGCCAGCCTAGTCAAAGGACAATTATAAAGATGTATGATGCCAGAGTGTCTCCTTGCAGCACACCAGCTAGTAGCTCGTATACTGCTGTTTGTCTGTCTGGTGATACAACTTTCGCCATGTTTTTGGTATAGCTGGAAGTGCAGCGTAGAATCACGAGGTTAATTCCTGGGATGTCTGGACTGTCTTACTCAGAAAGGTTAGAGAGACTGGGCTTGTACACGCTGGAA
>JAUOBT010000410.1:58431-72255 GCA_032362145.1 Hypanus berthalutzae
GCCTTTGACTACCCACACGATAAAAGTTTCTCATTATCTTGCACATCCCTACTAGGTCACTCTCATCCTCAAACACTCTAAGAGAAACGGCCGAGTTCACTCAATCTATTCTCTTAAGACATGCTCCCCTTTCCAGGCAGCCTCCTTGTAAACCTTCTCTGCACCCTTTCTATGGATTCCACGTCCCTGGCATAGTGAGGCGAACAGAATTGAGCACAGTACTCTAAGTGGGGTCAGACCAGGGTCCTGTAAAGCTGCAGCATTAACTCTCAGTTCTAAAAATCAATTTGAAGGTCAATGCACTGTATGGCTTCACAGAGGCACAGAGTCAACCTGCTTAGCAGCTTTGGGAGATCTATGGACTCGGACCCCAAGATCCCTCTGATCCTCCACACTGCCAGGAGTCTTAACCTTAAAGCTATATCTTGCCATCATTATTGACCTACCAAAATGAACTAGCTCACACTTAATCTGAGTTGAACTCTATCTGCAACTTTTCAGCCCAGTTTTGTATCCTATCAATATCCTGTGTAACCTCTGACAGCCCTGCACACTATTCACAAAACTCCCAACCGTTGTGTCATCAGCAAATTTACCAACCCATCCCTCCACTTCCTCATCCAGGTCATTTATAAAAAAATCACGAAGTGTAGGGTTCTTAGAAAAAAAAACACATAGATTTTTCAAGCAAGTTACCCGGAAAGTTGCTGAAGGCAAGACATTGATGTTGTCTACATGAACTGTAGCAATGCACGTGACAAGGTCCCACATAGGAGGTCGGTCAAGGAAGATCAGTCACTCAGCATTCAGGATGTGTTAATAAAATGGATAAGATTTTGGCTTTATGGGGGAAGCCAGAGAGTGGTAGCAGATATTTGCCTCTCTGACTGGAGACCTGTGACGAGTGGAGTGCAGCAGTGATTGGTACTGTATCTGTTATTGATTGCAATCAATATCAATGATCTGTGTAATAACGCAGTGAACTGGATCCGCATATTTTGCGGAGGACACAAAGACTGGTACTATAGTGGACACCGAAGAACACCAGAGCTTCCAGTGGCATCTGGACCAGCCGGAAACATGGGCTGAGTAATGGCAGATAGAATTTAATGCAGACAATTGTGGTGTTGCACTTTGTAAGGACCAGCCAGGGTAAGTCTTGCGCACTGAATGGCCAGGTACTGAAGAATGTGGTAGAAGAAAGAGATCTGGAGGTACATTAATCTTTGAAAGAGGCGGCACAGGTAGATAGGTTCGTAAATCATCTTTTGGAACTCTAGCCTTCATAAATCAAAATATTGATTACAGAGTTGCAATGCTATATTGAAGTTGTATAAGACGCCGGTGAGGCCTAATTTGGAGGACTGTGTGCAGTTTAGGTCACCTCTCTGCAGGGAAGATGCAAATAAGATTGAAGGTGCATAGGGAAAGTTGACCAAGATATTACTGGGACTGGAGGGCATGAATTATAAGGAAATAATAAAAGAATTCGCTCATAATACGTTGGGACATAGAGGACTGAGGGGAGATTTGATAGAGATTTACAGATACGATAAACACAAGCAGGCTTTTACACTATGGTCATGGGTTAAAACAAAATGTTCAAGGGGAACATGAGGAGGTACCTTTTCACTCAGATGGTCGTGAAAGTGTGGAACAAGCGGTCAATGAAAGTGGAGCAGGCCAGGTGGATTTCGACGTTTAAGGGAAGTTTTGATATGGATATGGATGGCAGTCTTATGGACGGGCTGTGGTCTGTTTGGAGGTTGATGGGAGTAGGCAGTTTAAATGGTTTGGCATGATATTGCTGGAGCAATACTTCTCTATGACTCTTTGAATGGTCAGCCACCCATTTGTTTGGGAACTCAGATGGACAGCAGAGCAGGTGTGATTGGCAGCTTTCCCTCCATCCTTCCCTCACTGACTACAGTGAAGCCAGTGGGTCAACTGAATTTGACTGATAGCCCTGACGATATGAGGTCTGAATTGTAGTCTGAATGCCTTTCCAACAGTCCAACATACAGCCATTGTTCTTATACCCCACAGATAAATACCAGTGCGAGAGGAAAATGTGACACTGAAACTGTAGTTCCAATGCCCCACACCTTACCAGGTTTTACAGCTGAGGCCAGATCTTCTGCAGACAATTCCGGGATCTCGTTGGCCATGTAGAAATGTTAGAACATGTCGGAGATTAATGTTGATCACTTTTCCCTCTGATACCAGTGACGATACATTAAATAGACTCACCCCATGTTCCTGTGCAGTGAAATGCCCCTCCTGTCTCAACATCCAACTGAGTCTTTCAACACCTTCTTCGATCGCTTGTTTCAGTCTGTCTCTGTAGAATTTTGTCATTTGGTATAGTCGATATTCAGCCCCTTCTGCCAGGAGGTCAGAGATTGTAGACTCTGAGTCTGCGAACATAAAACAGGAGGAAGTGGGCACCAACCCAAATATGCCTCTTCTCCACCGCTTTTACAGCACTCACCTCATGTCCAGAAACTCCTGCCTTCAGCTACAAACACAGATTTTCTCCCACACTCCAACACTAGCCTTAAAGCCAACCCAACAACGCCCTGGGAGTCACTTTACCAGAAGGACCACATTTGCGAGAAATCAAACTCCCCACGCCACCCCCTCATTCGTTTCAATTTAGGATGGGAAATAACTGGTGGGGATTCCAATGATATTCACTTCCCAGAGATACTCTATCCATCCAGGTGTCCCTTAATTCACATACCGGAAATGCACTCTTCATTTGTACAGCTCCATATTTTCTAATACGCATTTCCAGTAGTGGGTCCCCTCTGACCTACCCTCCAATAAGACCTGACATTTACCCTCCCGAGTGGAAAACAGCAAATGTCACATCACTTTTTGAAAAAGGATGTAGCAAAAGACGGGGGGACAGGTAGATGTCGTATAGTTGGATTTCCAGAAGCCGTTCGATAAGTTGCCGCACAAGAGACTTAGAAGTAAGATATGGATGCATGGGGTCGGAGGAAGTGTATTAGCATGGATATTGCATTGGCTAACGAATCGAAGGCAGAGAGTTGGTATAAATGGGTGTTTCTCCGGTTGGCAGTCTGTGGTGAGTGGGGTGCCGCAGGGGTCAGTGCTGGGCCCGCAGATGTTTACTATTCACATTGATGCTTTGAAAGAGAGGACTGAGTGTAGCGTAGCAAAATTTGCCGATGACACTAAACTAAGTGGAAAAGCAAATTGTTCAGAGGATGTGGAGAGTCTGCAGAGGGATATAGATAGGTTAAAAGAGTAGGTCAATTTCTGGCAGATGGAATATAACACTGCTGACTGCAATATCATCCACTTTGGAAGGAATAATAGAAGAGCAGATATTATTTAAATGGTGAAAGATTACAGCATGCTGTAGTGCAGAGGGACTTTGGAGTGCTTGTTCATGAATTGCAAAAAGTTGGCTTGCAGGTACAACAGGATATTAAGAAATCAAACAGGTTGTTGGTCTTCATTGCTAGACGGATTGAATCCAAGAGCAGGGAGCTTGTGCTACAACTACACTGGGTACTGTTGAGGCCGCACCTGGAGTACTGCGTGCAGTTCTGCTCTCCACACTTGAGGAAAGATATACTGGCTTTGGAGGCAGTGCAGAGGAGATTCTCCAGGTTGATTCCAGAAATGAAGGGGTTAACCTATGAGGAGAGATTGAGTTGCCTGGGATTATATTCTGGAATTCAGAAGAATGAGAGGGGATCTTATAGAAATATACAACATTTTGAAAGGGATAGATACGATAGAAGTAGGAAAGTTGTTTCCATTGTTCGGTGAGACGAGAACTAGGGGACATTGCCTCAAGATTCAGGGGAGAAGATTTAGGACGGGGATGAGGAGAAACTGCTTTTTCCCAAAGAGTGGTGAATCTGTGGAATTCTCTGCCCAGGGAAGCAGTTGAGGCCCCTTCACTAAATATATTTAAGATACAGTTAGATAGATTTTTACATAGTAAGGGAATTAAGTGTTCAGGGGAAAACGCAATATTGGTGGAGCTGAGTTTACAGACAGATCAGACATGATCTAATAGAAAGGCAGGACAGGCTCGATGGGCTGGATGGCCTACCCCTGCTCCCATTTCTTATGCTCTTATGTTTTAATGTTCTCCTCCCTGCCACGTTCTGTGAAAGCATCACCCTCATATTTCACTCACCCGCTCCTTGTTGGGGACTTGACAATTCCGGCTTTAATGAGCTTCCAAGCTCACAGACAGTGAGCCCACTTGTGCTGGTTCCAGAGTACGGGTCAGTGTCCCTGATACCTCTGTGTCTGGGCTGATTTTGTTCCTCTTTCTCTGCGGCCGGACTGCATCCACCTGGGACATCGCTCTCAATCCGACTCTGCTTTGGTAACTTGCTTCCCGTGTCCTGATTATCTTCCATCGATGCATTGCCTGGGAAGAATCTCTTGACTGCTGTCCAGAACCATTTCCCACCTGAAATAAATGATGAATTGCAGGTTATACTGGAGTGATTTGTAGTTGAGCAGAACAAGGATTCACAATGGGTGGGCACAACTGAGCCAAAACTCTGGCTGACCAGATTTGGATTGAGACTGAGATGGTGAACGTGAACTGTACTTCCTAGTAGTTACTGATTCTGATCAGCCGGTGACTGGACACATGCACTCCCAGATAAAGAATAGGATAGACACAGTAATACTGATTACTATCTTGACGCGGATGACCAGGAAATCTAAAGGGAACAGCGTCAGGTGATACCGGGAAATATTACTGAGTGTATTTTCCACAAGCAGAAAAATCCCTCGGTTACACGCTGTCCAATCGCCTGTGTCACACACAGATGAGTCACGGGATTACAGACGGTCCTATCCGTTTGATCACACATACTTCGTTCACTGTGCAACAAACTGTCCACACCACTGGGTGAAAAACAACTATTTGCTATGCATCTCCTGCCCTGTTTAATTTTACAAAATGAACCTATTCTTTGGTGCACCTTTCACGTTCATCTCAGTCCGCTTGTAAATTTACATAAGCCCCTTCACTGTCCGTCCTACCATGAATATTGCTGACACCTGCAAACTTCCGAACAACATTAACAACTTTACCTACCTAATCTTTAAAATAAGGAGCAAACAGTACACCTTGTGCCCATCCACACTACAGGTCATAAGCCTCCAAACTGAATAGCCCGCCAATTGTTAACCTTCGTATTCCTTCCTCCTAGTCAGTATTGTATCCAGATGGCTGGTTTGCCCGCAAGAAAATAGCCTCAGTATTTTTTGTGGTGTCTATATGTACACTGATAATAAATTCAATTAACTTTGAATCCCGAAGTTTCCAGGTATACAATGTGTGGAGTTGACAAAATGTTTGCCGTTATTTGCTACAGCGCAGAATACAGGCGCAGGGAGATCTTGTGGCAAGGCTAGGCTATAAACTGTTGGTTGGATCAGTTGGAATAGTGTGCGCATTTCTGGTAACAACACTACAGGATGTATTAATACCGGAGAGATTGCAAATTCAACACTTCAATTACAAGAAATTGGATTGGATGAGCACATTTCTTGATTTAGAGTCTCAGCTCAGACTTAGATTATTCATTTCCCTCCATAGTTGCTGCCTGACCTGCCCAGTTCCTCCATCATTGTGTGTGTGTGTGTGTGTGTGTGTGTGTGCGTGCGTGTGTGTGTGTTACCCGCTCTAGATCCCATCTTGAAATGCAGTGGGATTCATTTTATTCCGACACACCGATAACATTACATTGACCCGATTCTTTTTTTTGTTTCAATGTTTGTCCCCTGCTGTTTTATTTTTCCTGTGACATTTCAGCATTCAAGCTTTTTTTTTTTGAGAAACGAAATTCACCATTTGTCCACAGCGCAGACATTCATTGGGGTATTAAAAGACTGAAACAAACCACAGGTATATCTACATATCTGCAATAAGTTGTCTCCTGATCCTTTGCCATTCCCAACGCTGGCAATGTTCTCGGCTCGGCTAAAAAAATACATTTCGTAAACTCCCCTCATCTCCTTTGCACAGCAGCCAAGAAAACCCGCAGGGATAGCTGCCTTTCCAAAACATGAAATGCTGTGTTATCCCACAATTTCTGAAATTGCGGAAAAGTTCCTATCAGCTGGCACTGAGTTTTATTAATGAAAGCTGGAGATGTCTCACTCATCAGTACCTCTCTAGAGGCAAAACAAACCCTAACTCTTGACTTTTACCTAACCTTCAAACCTGCTGTTGCATTCCTGTTTCACTCACGACCACCTAATTCAGAACCTCCTGGTTCTTTCACACAAGAGAAGCTTTGCATGGCGAGTGGAGTGATTTCACCATTACCGGTGACAGGTCGCTGCGCTGCAACTGTTACGTTGATCAATTGCTCAAGGCCGCAATACCAGTAGGATCAAATGCCCTTTTGGATGAAACTTTACCATCTGTTAAACATCTGTGCACGTTTCTTCATCTAAAATCTTGTGCAGTAACAGGACAGAAGTTTAATTATAAAGTTCCCAGTGAACATACCTGTAGCCATTCTGATTCTGACTGAAGATTGCTAATTGTCGTCGACTTGTTTACATTTTGTTTCCGGTGCGGGGAAGCTCCACCTGCTGGTGATGCTGTGAATTGCACAACAAGCAAACATTATGTTTAGAGTACGATTGAAAATATGACAACAGGTCCATCCCCTGTATCAGAGCAGCAGTTCGATTAGGGGCTAACCCTTCCTCGTTTCTATCAACTTTTGTATGTCTGCCCAGTGATATTTGAAGCTTCCTATTGATAAAGTCACAGATCAACAGAGCACTGATACAAACCCATCTGCCCAATGAGACAATGCCAATCACAGTGCCCACCAAGATGGCCCCAATTTCCTATAATGGATCCATTTCTCTCCTAGCTTCCTCACTCCATCTACATATCCCAACTGCTTCTGTAATTAGACAATTGTGCCTGCCTCATACACTTCCCTGGCAGTTCCCTTCACATAATCACCAAACTGTTGCATGAAACCGTTTTTGGTTTTGCAATCTATTTACCACTCCTGCCAACTTAGATCACCTATAAGTTACGACAATCTTCACTGTCAGCACAGTCTACTAATTTTATGTCATCCGTGAACTTACTGGTCAAGCCTTCTGCACTCCCATTCAAATCATTGCTACAAAATAACGAATTTTAAAAGTTGACAGGCTGTAGCCCTGGAGGCACAGCACTAGTTACCCACCTTCATCACGAGGAGAAAACTTCAATCACTATACTTTGCTTGCTACTTTTAAGCTAAAGTTAAATCCATCTAACTTCCTCTTTCTGTGGACCGCATGAGGGGCCTAATCTTTCAGACCAAGCTGCCATGTGGGATCTTATCAAAGATTTTGCTGAAGTCTAATACAGTACAACCATGGGAAAATATCTTCGAATTTTCACCTCTGCTGAATGTTTGGTTCACAGGTTTTGACAATTTAATTAGTAGAAAAGTACGCGATGACGTCAGGGTGCGTAAATATAAAGCATTGGTTGTAGTTTGCTTGTGAGGACTGAATGAACTGTGGTGTTTGTACATTGTGTTACAAAGAGGTTTGCTATCAGCAGAGGCTTCTATGTCGATATACTTGAGTGTAAGTAAATCATTGCAGCTTGCAACAACCAGAGCGGTCAATGACATGTTACTGTAGCTCATGGCAATTCCATATTCCTGCAATCACTACAGCACAAAGCATTTATGGTATAAATCGTTATCACATTTTGAGATGATTATGCGGTAACGCAGACAAGCAAGGAAGCATCGGAACTGAGCACAAGTTACGTCGGAAGAAGCAAGATTTGAAACGAGAAAACTCTGAGGGAATGTGAGTGGCTTTAAAGAGCTGGGCTGCTGAAAGCACATTACCAGAACTGGGGTGATTGCAACTGGGTCTGGTAGTGGCATAACTGGTACTTCTGGGCACAATCAGTCTTACTCCCAACTATTTTTTACCTTCCATTGTACCGGTATATATCTAAAGGACCAGTGTTTCAATGGGACTCATCGAATTCTCTCCTGACTGAATCAGTGGCAAATCTGAGTCAGAAGGGTTCTCTCCAGTTGCTACTCTCAATCCTCAGACTCGTTCACTTGTTAATGTTCGGTTGTCTTCAGACATGGTTTGCTTCAAGATGTGGGCGATTCTACTAATAAATCTCTCACCTTAGTCTAATCTTAATTAGAGAGATAATAAAGCATGCTAACAGTATAAAGGAGAACAAAACATTTGTGCTCAACATCCTGAAAGCAAAACTCACTGAAATTTAAACATTGGAAACAAATTTAATAACCTCTGTGAATAAATCTGTAATTGTCCCTCACACATCACAGAACCTAATATGAAGGAGTCATCGTTCAGACATGGTAACATAAGATATCAGAGCAGAATCAAGTTATTCGATCCATATGATTACCACCAACCCACCCCCACAACGCTCTATTTATTCCTCATGTAACAACGAAGTTACTTAGCAAATAAGAATATGTCAAACTCTGGCATAAATGTTTTCAGTAATTGCCTCCATCACAAATATGGCAGCATATTCACGCATCAACTAAGCTTTGGCCGAGAAAAAAATCCTCCATCGCAGTTTTAGAGGAACACATTTATGATCAGCTTGGGCTCTGAGATGGAGGCTTCCTCTCCATGTTCACAGTATCCAGGTTTTTTCAGCATTCGATAGGCTTAATAAATACACCCCGACCCCCAGCCCCACCACCATCACTGAACTCCATTCAGTACAGGCCCAGAGTCATCAAATGGGCCTCATAAATAAGGACTAACACGTAGGCCCTCAAAAGCTCCGGATACATAAAAACAATCATTCTTGTGAGCCCTGTAAGAAACAACTGTACTGTCCAGTTTAAGATGATACTGGTGAGACACAACCACGCCTTGCCGCTGGTTAACAGAACTACAAATTATTGTATTATTTACACATATTTCTCGGACATACTGCAATCAATAGCCCGTAACTTCCCTTTCGGAGATGAACATTTGAACAGCTTTTACAACCTGACATTTTTGCGGTGTGAACTGAAGTCTCTAAGGTTTAGAAGGGTTACATCGTGACCTGTACGGGCAGAATCGAGGTGGCGCGCCCAGGTTCGAGAGTGGAGAATAAGCCAATGTTTGGCCATAGCAGCAGTGGACTTGAAGGCGAATTCGGCAGAACCGGGGCAAGGCGATGGTCAAAGGATTCGGGCCTGAATTAAGGAAGGGCTCGAGGTTTGAACAATTTAAGCGCCGGGTCAAATTTGAAAGTTGGATATGTTCGGAATCGAGGCAGCTTGGTCCGGGCCAGAGTAATTCGAAGTGTCTGGATCTGGTTTCAAGAGCAAGGAATGACGCCATGTTTGCTCGATTTGAGCGCCGGGCCAGATTTAAGATGGTCAGGGTGTCTCTGCCGGAGCAGAGGAACTTCGTGAGGTTTACTCCTCTCTGCGCTGAACTGAGGCTGTAGCCTGCAACTAATAGTTTCCTTAGGCGGTTGCTCGGATGATCTGGTTCGTGGCACATTTTTGTGATCTGAATGTCAGTTGCTTATTGTTTTGGATGCACATTGTTTTCCCTGCACATCAGGTGTTTGACAGTCTTCTTTTCTTAATGATTTCCATCGAGTTTCTTTGTTTTGTGGCTTCCTGTAAAGTGAAGAATCCCAGGGGAGTATATAGTACAGACACTTTTGTAATATATGTATTCTGAATTTAGAATGGCAATAAACACATTTCCAGAAATAGCAGACAACTTGGTAAAAAGATAGTTACCAGGGAAAAGCTGAGGTTTCTTTCCTGTCTAAATCGCAAAACGAGCTACTGTGCACTTTCCATTCCCAGCAGATGTAAACCATTCCAGGGTGAATGAAATAAAAAGACAGTGGAATCACTAGAACAGCTCAATAGGTAAGGAACAGCTGTGAGAGAGTCACAAATTAATCGATTTGTGTTTTTGACCTTCCGTCAGAATGGCCTCAAACGTTTTCAGTTCTTAGTGCAGATCGCCAGCATCCTGATTTTCTGTTTGATTTCCACAGACAGATGACAGTGAGAGGGAATTTTAAAACAGCGTCAGAACACTGAAACCCTCCGGGTCCAATCCTATTGTTGCAAACACGGAACAGCCCAATCAATCGCACTCTCTCTCTGTCAGGGATGGAATGGAAACTCACTCCATCCTCTGATTAACAATCATTGCTTCCAAGGAAATCTCAGAAACAAATACCAGAGTCCGGAACACATGCAACACTTGCTCAACACCTCATAAAGCTGGGCTCCTGATCACTAGGTTCACATTACCTGGGCCAAAAACTGTGTTATCCCAGGACCCAACCTCATAGGAACACAGCCACCCCACCCCAAAATCCTTGCACTTCATCCCCACTTCTCACACTGAATGGTATAGTGAGTAATTTGTCCCAAACTATGTCCAGCAACCGTACACATCTGCTTCATTGCGGAAGGAGGAACATCAAGCCCCATCTGGAGCAGGTCATGCAAGAGCCAAATCCCAAATTCTGACAGCTCCATATTCCCGAATCCCCATCCCAGCATTACAGCCCAAGCACCAACTCTTCATGCAATCGTTGCTGCCAGTAACATGCAGCGCTGTCTCGGCCATTCAGAGTTCAAAAATAAACACCCCATCATCAACCAACGGCAGGACGGGAACCGGATGATCTGACTGGCCAGAGATCGGCTGGATATCCTGGGTGTGAGTTACGAGAGGGTGAGGAGATGTTTTACATCGTCCCCAGCAGCTAAATTGAACATATTTTATCATGATCTTATTATTAATTGAGAAATTGCCCAACACAATTGAACAACACATTTTGAGCAGGATAAAAAGGTTAACATCGCCACTTGGGAATCCCCCTCCAAGTCAGTCGCCATCCAGACTGGGAAACATATCTCTGTTACTTCATTTCCGTTGGGTCAAAATCATGGAATTCCCTGCCGAACAGCACTGTGGGTGTACCTACACTCAGAGACTGCAGCGGTTCCAGAAGGCAACTCATCACCATCTTCTGAAGTGCACCTGTGGATGCTGGCTGAGCTGCCGGCGCCTGTACCATGTAAATAAGTAAAAAGAGCAGCGCTATTAATATAAAATTGAAATTAAAGTACTGGAAACATCAAATTGGATCTGTGGAAACACTAGAAGACCCAGGATCAAAACTGGGACCGCCTAATCTGCTGACCACTCAGTTGCGTAATTTGTCCCAGACAAATGCTCATACCTGCAATGGGAGAAGTATTGCACACCAGGGTTCTGAGAGAGCTACTTAAAGAGATATCGGGGCATTAATAGTTACCTTTTGAGAAACGAAAATCTCATATATTTAAATTGGACCTTCTTTGTATTCGCCGTTCAACATTAATTCAGTATGGTTAAGCACCTGAGCTTCGTTGCCGCACAGTATACTCCCTCGAACAAGGCGTGTTTCTTTTTACGTTATTCATTACTAATTACTCGATAACGCGGTGAAACAGTTGTCTCCAGTCTATTCAACTTAGTATCTATAACAGGAATCACGACACTGTACCATATTCAATCGATTTCAATATGCATAACATCTAACATGCTCCAGTCTCCAATGGTCCATCTAATTACTCTTTTTGCAGCTGCGTCGATAAACCATTGGCTTGAGCCGGAAATTTTCAGACAGCCTGGAAAAAGCGGCACCTTAGATGTGCGTGCGTTTTGCGATATGCATCTATGAATACTTAGAGTGAAAAATTAATACGTCGCATATTTTGTTTTTAATTGTTAATTGGAGGATATGATAAAATACAGTAAAACAAAGAAAAAGAAAATCTGGTTTCCTAAAGGTTTTACGAGCTGCAACAAAGGCTCCATGGCGGAAGCATTTTATTTACAATGCGGCCGCACACCGGCGCAGCTCCGAAAGAACAGTGACAGTCTCTCTCTCCAGGTTACCCCAACTGTGCCGAGATACCCCGCACCGTACCCTCCCCCCCGAGATGACAACCAGTGAAAGTTGACAGCAAGATAAGGACACCCTTCTCCTTCAGTTTATTGCTCACTTACTGGAAACAAGTTACCACATCACAGCAGCAATCATATGAAATTATGACCATTTCTTGCTGGTGAATTTGCCTGGCATCCCACTTACTTTACAAATAGTTGTATCGTTCCTTGTCAGAGAACGATGGAAAAACACCAAAGATTAAAGTAACTGCGTCTCTTATTTGTTAGAGTGTTGAATTAGTAACAGGACATTCGTCCCGGCAGTCCTGTTCCGCCATTCTCAACGATCACAGCGACACTTCCATTCAACCTTGTTTGTAGAGAATCTGTGTTCTGCGGAATTAAACACATTGAAAAAAAAACTCTGCTTCTCTTTCCCTTTCAGGACGGGAATGCCAAACACTCAGAATTTCCACCGCCTGGCAATAGCCTCATGTATCTTCTCCAGTTTCAGCTATCCCTACAGCAGCAAAAATGTTCTCCACATTCCTGCCTGGACCGCCTGATATTCAATGTGTCCAGCAAGGGCTCAATTCATTTATAATATATACATTTGTAAAATCTCCTCACCATCGAAATAACAGTGACAAAAATCAACTCACGTGATTTTCTAATACCAGCGAATGCAGTCAAATGCCCCCATTCATCCAATATCCGAAGGTGAAATCATTTTACCTATTTCATATACAGCTGATGGAACAAATACTTTCAAGCAACATCGGAGGACTCCATCTTCCTCGAGCACACTGGCATATTCACCCCGGGATGAGGATGACGCAATGGTATGTATTTTATTGATACCCTAAGCTTTTCTCTTCTTCCAGACCCTTTGCTCAACTGCTCCAGGATTAATAACTGGTCATAATCCTAATAAATGAGAGAGGGAGAGGAAGAGTGACAGTCCATGGCCTTCTCTTTTGCCAAGATCAGCAACATGGAGGAGTACACACTATACTCCATCTGGGTTGCCTTCAACCTGATGGCATGAATATTGATTTCTCCTTCCAGTTAAAAAATGAAATTTCCCTCCCCCTTCCCTTTTCTATTCCCCACTTTGGCCTCTTACCTGCCTATCACCTCCCCTTTCTCCTTCCCTTTCTCCTCTGGTCCACTCTCCTCTCCTATCAGATTCGTTCCTCTCCAGCTCTTTACCTTTCCAACCCACCTGCCTACACCTATCACCTTCTAGCTATCCTCCTTCCCCTGCCCCCCCCACCTTTTTAATCTGGCATTTTACCCCTTCCTTTCCAGTCTTGAAAAGGGTTTCGGCCCGAAACGTTCACTTCCATAGACACTGTCTGACCTGCTGAGTTCTTCCAGCATTTTGTGTGTATTGCTTTGGATTCCCAGTACCTGCAATCATCTTTATTTAATTAGGGTAGGGCATAAATCATGAAATAAACCATGAGTGATAGAGGCCAAGGAAGAATTGAGGACCAGAAAGACCTTGGTCTGTGGATCCCTAAAAAGGGCAGCGCAGGTAGATAAGGTGGAAAGAAGCATCATAGGTTGCTGACCTTAATTGGTCAGGACATAACATAGAAAAGAGCATTGGAGATCATGATACAACTTTCAAAAACTTTGATTAGGTTGCCACTGTCTGTAAGTTTTTACGTTCTCCTCATGACCGCGTGGGTTTCCTCCAGATGCTCCAGTTTCCTCCTACGTTCCAAAGGTGTACAGTTAAGGTTAAAGAATTGTGGTTATGCTATGTTGGCACTGGAAGCGTGGTGTCACTTATGGGCTGCCCAGCACAATCCACTGATTTGATTTGATGCAAGCGATTCATTTCACTAGATGTTTCAATGT
>JAUOBT010000410.1:72355-82436 GCA_032362145.1 Hypanus berthalutzae
TGCCCACTGAGTGTAGACTTCCATACTTTTATCAACTGCCAGTGAGATTTATTACAGGAATTTATATCCTAAATATCACTGCCAGATATGTAAAGTCTTTGCTTACAAATACAGAAACAGAATAAAACACATATTCATTAATCCACGCAATCCTGAGGACAATATTGAACTGATAGAAACATTATCAATATTAGCGTGATCGGTGGGCTTAATAAAACACCATAGCATTTCCCCTTATCGCTGTGTCCTTACCTGGTGCTGGACTCCTGCGTCTGGTTTCAGCTTATCTGAACATCCGAATTTTATGGCCCTGACAGTAAGTGAACTCACCCTGAGCAATGTCCAGTTGATAACTCGCTCATTAAAATGCAAATCACCCTATTCGGCATTTAAAGGCACACTCTGTCGCATAACGCTTGTGTTGAAACACACAAAGACTCATTTTGCGTGAGTGAGTCTTTCTAACATCTGGCCCGAGGAAGAATTACTACTTCAGTACTGCTGGCTATAATTACGTTTCTCTAGGAATTTTCATCTGATCTATGAGGAAGTACAGCCTGCATCATGGTCCAGTTATGTTGGCGTCGTCGCTTTGATTTATTGTTCGCATTTCGACCAGTTTATCATCAAAATGCAAACTCCAGCGACAGTTCAGGACAAGGATCCCTGTGTGTTTATGACATATTGACAGCAGAAGGAAGGAAGCAGTGAACTTTGATGAAGTGTCATGCACGTGGAGCATTTTATTTTCTTTTGAACACTGGGCATTCTCTATGTCCGGATTTAACTGTGACCCAGCTGTCAAGGACTGGCTTCAAGGTCAGTCTGTTTGGAAAGAGCCATTACTCAACAGCTGTCGCATTTGGACCATTACAGTAATGGACAGTACCGAGATCACCATCTCCCAGAGATGACAAGTGGTCAAAGTCGCCAGCAAGATAAGAACGCCCTCCCCCTTCAGTTTACTCTTCACTTACTGGAAACAAGTTACCACATCACAGCATCAATCATCTGAAATTATGGCCATTTCCCGCGGCGAATTTGCTTGGCATCCTATTCACTTTACACCTACATCCACAGGGTTCGACCTTATTTTACAAATACATGTACCGTTCCTCGTCAGAGAGTGATGAGAAAACTCATTAAATCTACTTGGTTTCTTATGGCAGAGTATGTTGAGTTAGTAACAGGGCATTCGCCCCCACCCCTCAGTTCCGTTCCGCCATTCTCTATGATCACAGAAGGACGGTGATTTCAGTGGGGCATCCCTGCGACCGTCTGCAACACTTCACTCACTTGCCTGTAGAGAATCCGTGTTCAGTGGAATTAAACACATTGAAAACAAACAACTCTGCTTCTTTTTTTCTTTGAAAAGAGTCCCAAATCATAAAAATAACCTCATCTATCTTCACCTGTTTCAGCTTCCCCTGGAGCAGCTAATGGTAGTATTGATACTGTAGAAAAATTAGAAATACTGCCGAGATCAGAGGGCTTATTAAATCACCAGAATATCGACCAGTACCGTCCCTGTTCTGACCTGGTGCGGGACTCCTGGGTCTGGTTTCAGACAGTCCGAACATCTGAATTTTATGGCCCTAACAGTAAGTGAACACAACCTGCGCAATGTTCAGCTGAAATTTCGCTCATAAACCTGAACCTCGCCCTATACAGTATGTAATGTCACACCGTGTTCCACAACGATTTTGCTGAAACACAGAAAGACCCATTTTGCGTGAATGAGTCTTTCCCTTAAAAAAAACTGATTCGATGCCAAATCTGCCGACATCGCCTTTGCTTTACGGTTTCTCGTCAGAAAACGAAGCTGAAAATAACACCAAACATTGAATTCACTGGGTCTCTTATTTGTCCGTGTGCGTTGCTGCCATGTTTAATTATTAACCATTATCCACCTATTATCAGCCACCAATCTCCATTACTGTGTTCCATCAGAGTGACACCGTCTGCAATAATTCACTCCCTTGCCTGTGAAGAATCTGTGTTTTGCGGAATTAAACAGATTGAAAAAACTCTGCTTCTCATTTCCTTTGAAAAGAATGCCAACTCATTAAATTAACCTCATCTATCTTCACGTGTTCCAGGTTCCCCTAAATCAGCAAATGATAGTATTAATATGGTAGAAAAACTGGAAATACTCCCGTGACGAGTGGGCTTATTAAAATACCGCAACACAGCCCTGAACAGTTCCTGTTCTTACCTGGTGCTGGACTCCTGGGTCTGCGCTTAGCGAATCCGAGCATCTGGATTTTATGTCCCTAACAGTAAGTGAACACACCCTGAGCAATGTCCAGTTGATAACACGCTCATAAAGCGGAATTTCAGCCTATTCAGCAAAGGGAATGAAGGGCACTGTGGACTCTGATGAACAGTTATTCTTTCGGGATAATCTTATCCATTGAACACGTCTTCATCTAAATAACACCGAATACAATCAAGTCTCTGTCTTCATCTAACAACAGCCAATAGGTCAAATGTGTCTGTTCATCCAGTATCCGAGGATAAAATTATGTTAACTCTAATTCTACTAACTCAGCGAAAACAACCCAAGGTTCATAAACGTGGCGCAGTGGTCAGCATTGAACCGGACGGTAGAGCAGTGGTCAGCATTGAACCGGACGGTAGCACAGTGATCAGCATTGAATCGGACGGTAGTGCAGTGATCAACATTGAAGCGGACGGTAGTGTAGTGGTCAGCATTGAAGCGGACGGTAACAAGTGGTTAGCATTGAAACGGAGGGTAACGCAGTGATCAGCATTGAAGCGGACGGTAGTCAGTGGCCAGCACTGAAGCGGACTGTAACCAGTGGTCATCATTGAAGCGGACGGTAGTGCAGTGGTCAGCATTGAAGAGGACGGTTACGCAGTGGTCAGCATTGAAACGGACAGTAGCGCAGTGGTCAGCATTGAAGCGGACGGTTACGCAGTGGTCAGCATTGAAACGGACAGTAGCGCAGTGGTCAGCATTGAAGCGGACGGTAGTGTAGTTGTCTGTACTGAAGCGGAAGGTAGCGCAGTGATCAGCATTGAAGCGGAGGGTAATGCAGTGGTCAGCATTGAAGCGGACGGTAGTCAGTGGTCAGCATTGAAGCGGACGGTAGCTAGTGGTCAACATTGAAGGGGATGGTAGCTAGTGGTCAGCATTGAAGCGGACGGTAACCAGTGGTCAGCGTTGAAGCGGACTGCAGCCAGTGGTCAGCATTGAAGCGTACGGTAGCGCAGTGATCAGCATTGAAGCGGACGGTAGCGCAATGGTCAGCATTCAAGCGGACTGTAGCGTAGTGGTCAGCATTCAAGCGGACTGTAGCGTAGTGGTCAGCATTGAAGCTGACGGTAGCGCAATGGTAAGCATTGAAGCGGACGGCAGTCAGTGGTCAGCATCGAAGCGGACGGTAACCAGTGGTCAGCATTGAAGCGGACTTCAGCCAGTGGTCAGCATTGAAGCGGACGGTAGTCAGTGGTCATCATTGAAGCGGACCATGGCGTAGTGGTCAGCATTGAAGCGGACTGTAGCGCAGTTGTTAGTATTGAAGCGGACGGTAGCACAGTGGTCAGTATTGAAGCGGACGGTTGTCAGTGGTCAGCATTGAAGCGGACGGTAGTCAGTGGTCAGCATTGAAGCGGACCATGGCGTAGTGGTCAACATTGACGCGGCCGGTAGCGCAGTTGTTAGTATTGAAGCGGACGGTAGCACAGTGGTCAGTATTGAAGCGGACTGTAGCGCAGTGGTCAGCACTGAAGCGGACGGTAGTGCAGTGGTCAGTATTGAAGCGGACGGGCAACAGCAGCAGAAGCACTCGGACATGCACTAAGTAGCCGCATTATTAGGTAAAGGAGGTACTTAGTAAAGTGTCCAAAGTGTGTAGAATTTGCTATATTTATCTACCGTCATCGAGAATTACGACAATATTTGTAGATATAAATATCACTGTCTGATCTTCCTCGTCTTCTCTAAAAAAAAACACATACAGAATAATCGAGCACACAGATCCGTAAAGCCGCGCAATTTCAATGATAATATTGACATGGTAGAAATATTAGAAATACTGCCGTGACCAGTGTGCTTATTAAAACGCCATAAAACTGACAAATACAGAATATCTTCCGACCTGGTGCAGAACTCCTGGGTCTGGTTTCAGGGAATCCGAGCATCTGAGTTTTATGGGCACTAAGTGAACACACTCTGAGCAATGTTCAGTTGATAACACGCTCATAAACCCGAACTTCAGTCTATTCAGCATGCAATGACACACCCTGTTCCACAACCCTTGAGTTGAACCACTCAAAGACTCACCTTCCTTGAATGAGTCGTTCTAACTTGTGGTCCGAACTAGAATTGATACTTCAGTTTGCGAAATTTTACCACCTCCAGAAAGGAATCATAACCCGCATCCTGGTTCCGTTCGGTTGGTGATGTCACTTTGAATTATTATTTACCTTGGGAGCAGTTTGTTGTCAGATTATAAACTCCAGCGACAGCTCAGGGCAAAGATCGCTGCGGGTTTATTGCAGGGAAAGCAGTCTCTGCGGAGTTGAGAGGACTTTGGAATATGCATTAGTAATATTGTTCTCTTTTGAACAGTGGACATCCCCTTTCACAAGTTTTATCTGTGCCCCCGCAGCCTGGAATAGCAGTGATTTTAAATTGGCCTATTTAAAAAACATCATTTACAGCTGACCGCAGTTTTAGCATTCGGGTAATGGGCAACTGGAGAGCGGCTGTGCCGAGATCTGCCGAGATAACTACCAGTCAAAGTCGTCAGCAAGATTGTAATGCCCTTCTCCTTCAGTTTATTATTCACTTAATGCAAACATATTCGAGGATCACTGCGCCGTCATATGAAATTTAGATCATTTCCCGCTGGTGAATTTGCCTGACATCGCATTTACTTTACGTGTATATCAATAGTTTATCATCAATGACGGATGAAAATCTCTGAATATTAAATTCACTGGGTCTCTTATTTGGCGGAGTTTGCTGCTGGCATATTAAATTAACAGCAGGTCATTCGGACTCTCAGTTCTGTTCCACAACTCTATAATATTCTCTGATCTCAACTGAACTATGATTTCAGCGGCCCAAGACTGCACAGCCTGCAACACGTCACTCCCTTGCCTGTCAAGAAACTGACTGTGTTCTGCGGAATTGAACACATCGAAGATCCTCTGTCTATTTTTCACCTTGAGGAAGGGAATTCCAAAACACACTGTTCCACCTGGTAAAAATCACCTCGTCTATCCTCACCAGTTTGAGCTTCCCTTACAACAGCAAACATTGTCCACATTGCTGTCAAGATGTCTCGTCATTTTCTATATTGCCAGCAACTGCTCAACATTTAACTAAACGAGCTCATTTAACTGAAGCCGCATTGATCCAAAGTGCAGCGAATACCGTCGCCTCCAAACGTCTAGTTAATACCTGCGAATACAGCAAAAAAATCCGACACTCATCCAGTAACAACGAAAAAGAAATGCACTCTATTTAGAAACACAGAAACATAGTAACGCTTACCGCAATATACGGGCCCTTTGGCGCACGAAGTTGCACCGAATATGTCCTTACCTTAGAAATTACTAGGCTTACATATAGCCCTCTATTTTTCTGAGCTCCATGTACCTATCCAAAAGTCTCTTAAAAGACCCTATCACATCCGCCTCCACCACCGTTGCCGGCAACCCATTCCACGCACTCACCACTCTCTGAGTACAAAACCTACCCCTGACATCTCCTCTGTATCTACTCACCAGCACCTTAAACATGTGTCGTCTTTTGGCAACCATTGCAGCCCTGGGGAAAAAGCCCTGACTATCCACACAATCAATGCCTCTCATCATCTTATACTTCTCTATCAGGTCACCTCTCGTCCTCCTCTGCTCCAAGGAGAAATGGCCGAGTTCACTCAACCTATTCTCGTAAGGCATGCTCTCCAGTCCGGGCATCATCCTTGTAAATCTCCTCTGCACCCTTTCTATGGCTTCCACATCTTTGCTGCAGTCAGCCGACCTGAAGTGACCACAGAACTCCAAATGGGGTCTGACCAGGGTCCTATATAGCTGCAACATTACCTCTCGGCTCCTAAATTCAATTCCGCAATGGATGAAGACCAATACACCGCACGTCCTCTTACCCACAGAGTCAATCTGCGCTGCTGCTTTGAGAGTCTTATGGACTCGAGCCACAAGATCTCTCTGATCCTGCACACTGCCAAGAGTCATCAATAATACACTATTCTTCCATCATATTTGACATAACAAAATGAACCATTTCACACTTACCTGGGTTGAACTCCATCTGCCAGTTCTCAGCACGGTTTTGCATCCTAGCAATGTCCCGCTCTAACTTCGGACAGCCCTCCACACAATCCACAACACCTCCAACCTTTGTGTCATCAGAAAGCTTACTAACCCATCCCTCCACTTCCTCATCCAGGTCATTTATAAACATCACGAAGAGTAGGGTTCCCAGAGCAGATCCCTGAGGCACGCCACTGGTCACCGACCTCCATGTAGAATCTGAACCGTCTACAACCACTCTGCCTCCGTGACTGAACCAGTTTTGGATACACAAAGATTTCTACTAAATCGGCCAAAAGCATGTTGAAATTCAAAAGCATTTCCTCTAAAGAAATTACAAACAAACCAGTTATCAATGTAGTAATTGTCCCTAGAACTACGACATTAGTTTGACATAAAGGAAACCGCACCGCATATGTGTTGAAAGAAGCGACCCTCAATCTCTCGGTCCGGGAACAATGCAGCACAGAGTGTGGAATGGACGGCTACTGCTGTAAGTGGCGCTGTCCTGAGGAGGGTTCGGGCTGGTGGGAATTTTGTCCTTTGCCCGAAACTGCGTGGGACGTACAGTGCTTGCAGCAACATATTCAACCGGATTGGGTTTCCGCCGCTCAGAAAGTTCATCCAATGTGCTGAAAGAATTCGTTAATTCCCTTAAGAGCGAATCTTCCAAAGTTCACTGGTCAAAAATCCTATAATTTTTCAATCTTACTTCGTGCCAGGATCCACGGTGAAATAGGAGGATCAGGCAAGGTGGCCGACAATGAAAGTAAAAAAACAAAAATAAAGCAAAAGTAAGAGCTTACCGTATAACAAAAAATAGTGGGAGACAAAAATATTGGGTAGCTTTAAAAAACAACTGCAACGACTACCCAAAGAGTAATAATGAGCGGAGTATAATAAGAAATCTGCAGGTAAGATAGCCCGTAATATAAAAGAGGATACGTTTGCTTTCAGATATAAAAACAGTAAAATAGAGGCAAGACCGCTGGAGAGGTAGTAATGGTGAACAAAGAAATGGCGGACGAACTTACTAAGTATTTTGTACTAGTCAGCACTGTGGAAATCAGTAGGAATATGTCTGAATTTGTAAGTATCTGGGGCAGGTGTTTGTAATTGTTTTGGCTGTGTGCCCAGAGACATGAGATCAGAGATTGAGAAAAGAGACGCCAGCAACTTTTAACATCGTAAAGCAAAGAGTTGTTTGTTGTGTCTCCCCTCTCGCTGTGAAATGGAGACATCTCTTTCTCACTTATTCGGGAGAGAGAGAGCCTGTGGTGTGTCGAATGCCGGGTGAACAATGTAGTCTTTGCCGTTTTGCAAGTCTGTGTCTTTACTGTTGATTTTGCTGCACGCTTGAGTGCCCGGTGACGGGTACTGAAGCTGTTTTATCTGCCAGTAGGGGTGGGAGAATCGAGCTTGCTGCCGCTTACACGCGGGAGGGAGGGGAGCGGGGGTGATTTGGGGTTCTAACAATTAACTGTCGTTCATTCGTTGAGACAGTCCTCTGTTTTCGTGGATGGTTGCGAAGAGAAAGCATTACAGGATGTATATCGTATGCTTTCTCTGACATGATATGTACCTTCGAAAACTTTGACGAAGAAGGGTTTGACTGGGAAGCTGAAGGGTACGAGGTTATATAACTCAACTAAACCAGCCGGACTGCATTCTAGGTTTCTGGAATCTGAGGTATCTGAGTAGATTTTGGAAGAATTCGCAGTGAATTTTCAAGGAAGTTAAAGGAAGATCTTCAGTCATTACTACAATTGGATGTTCTGACTCGTCGCTGTTCCACGTTAATTCTATGCTATTCAGTACTTGAGCATCATCTCTCTATCAAATAGGGAGAAATTAATTTATTCTGTGTTATTCTTTACTATTTCCATAACGCCACAGTTCTTGCGGGTCGAAAAGTTCTGTCCACTCTATTTAGCCTTAACATCCCATCTGCAAAAGGACGTTCGGTACTGTTGTTGTCGCGGTCGTTACGTGCCGTGTTGAGTGACGGGCGAAAATGGTCTTTCCAGGACCATGATTGTTCTTCGCATTATTTTATTTCTGAAGAAGTGGCTTTCCATTGCATTCTTCTGGACCGTGTGTTTACAAGACGGGTGACCCCAGCCATTATCAATTATATTCAGAGAATGTGTGCCTGGGTCTGTGGTGGTATAACCAGGGCTTGTGATATTCACCAGCAGCTCATCGGACAATCCACCATCTTTGCTTATGCCTTCAAGGGACTTGTACGTGGGGATTGGGGGTGATGGTGTTAACCTAGTTTTGCACCTTGCCTAAGTGGAGAGGAGGAGCTTTTTAGAACTCGTTTGGTAGTAACCTTTTTCCCTCCCGCTGGTGCTGAAACTTATTCAAATCTATTTGTTAATAATGATTAATGTGTATCAACTGTGACGTTGTGCAGGCTCCAACGTTCCCTCTATCTTTTTCGTTTACAGGGGCGCGGACCAACCATTGGTCGCAACAGGAAATGTTTAAACGGCCTGAAGACTTTGCGGCACTTCCAATGTGTTGTTTTTGCAATATGCAGCTATGAATATTTTGATTGAAATTTAAGTATATTACATACTTTTGATTTCATTTATCAATAGAAGGTATTATATAATACAGTACGGCAAAGGAACGCTTTCACAGTTCGGAAATGTTTTCTAGCCGTTCACAATTCCATCCGCGCAGCAACAGACTCCATGCGCGCGGGGACAATGACCCCCAACACCACACCACCATAACAGTGTCTGGTGCATCGCCATGTCAGCGACAACATGTTGTTGGAAAACAAGGGAAAATGCAATAATTACGCCTAGATCTCATCCGTGTTCATATTCGAGATGGGGGAAGTACTGTCTAAATGGGAAATACAGACAGTGACTATTCTATTAGGTTCACTTGTACACAAGCTCCTTAATGCTCATACTGCGGCAGCAACTGTTCTAAAGTGGACTGTTCCTTTTACGAAAGGGCGAGCAAGCAGCTTGTTTGCTAATTCAGCCGCAGGGAGAGAGAGAGAGAGAGAGAGAGACAAAGTCTGTGATTTGTTTTGGAAACTGAAAGACGGAACTATATAATGGACAGCTTGTGTTCCGCACTTGGAGATATATGCAAGGTCAGTCGACCTTTCAATCAGACACACAAGAGACACACGTCGCCACAGGCAAGGAGGACACTTGTGAGGTTTGTGTGCACACGACAAGGGTGGAGTTTAGCTTACAGTGTGGACTGTTACGTACTTGTGACACGTGACAGTGGTACCCTTGTCACGTGACTGGGGTTGAAACTATACTGGACTTTAGTTGATGGTCGTGTGATGGTGGAATGACGTCATTTTCCCGCCAGTGGAGATCATGTGACAGGTGTTTTTTTTACAAGCTATAAAAGTAAGTCCCCACCCTGTGAGGAGGAGCAGTTCGTGGCTGGATTTGCCAAGTTGACTTAATGCCACTGCGTGATTTAATGTGATGACGCAGTTTAGTTGAAGGGTGAAGTTTTTATCTAATGCCTAAAGTTTAAAAGGTCATTGCCAGCAGTTTCTTTACAATACTGCTAGCTCAGAAATCAGTGGAGAGTGAAGATCGGAGTTTGGGAGTTCAAGATCAAGGAGAATCTATTTCGACGGTAAAAACGGGTTCGACTTTATTTAATCCTTATTCGAAAGGAATTCGTGGGCTGTTCTCGTGTTAATCTCTGCGGGATAGCAGGAGATTGAGGACAGTGTGATAAAGGAAAGGTCAGTGCCTTTAAGCCGTTTCGTTTCGTAAAT
>JAUOBT010000410.1:88687-100489 GCA_032362145.1 Hypanus berthalutzae
AACTAAAAGATTGTCAGCATAAAGAGAGATCTTATGAACAGTCCCATTTATAAAAATTCCATGAATATCTTTAGCTTTACGAGGTGCTATAGCCAAGGGTTCCAGCACCAAATTAAATAACAAAGGATTTAACGGACATTCTTGTCTCGTACCCAATGAAAGCCGACAAAAAGGAGATCTGCAAGTGTTAAAAATAACAACAGCAATAAGGTTTTTATATATCATTCTAATCCACTTATTAAAATTAATACCAAAGCCGAATTTCTCAGAAACTATAAGTAAGTATCTCCATTCAACTCTATCAAATGCCTTTCAGCATCAAGAAACACGACACATTGGGAAACATTAAAGAAGGATGAATATATAACATTTAACAATCTTCGAACATTAGAAAAGGAAAAACGGCCCTTTATTAAACCTAAACACGAGGAAATGTGCTGATGCTGGAAATTTAAGCCTTATAAAACCTATGTGATCTTGAGAAGTAATTTCTGCAAAAATTCTCCAACCTATTAGCCATTATTTTTGAGAGAATTTTAGCATCCACGTTTAATAATGAACTAGGTCTATATGAAGCACAGTCAGTATTATCTTTATCTTTCTTAAGAATTAAAGAAATAGAAGCTTTATAAAATGTGGGAGGTAACTTTCCTATCAAAAAAGAAACCTTAAGTGTTTCCAACAAATATGAAGAGAGCAATTTTCCAAATTTTTATAAAATCCTACAGAATAACTATCCAGTCCAGGAGCTTAACCAGATTTCAATGACAAATTAGCTTCCTATATTTCCCTTTCAGTTATAGGAGCATCAAGAGTTTGTTGATCGTCAGCAGAAATTTGAGGAAAATCAATCTTTTGTAAAACGGCATTCATTTTAGAAGAATCAACTGGAAACTGAGATTTATAAAGTTCAATATAAAAGTCTTGAACATTTTTATTAATATCTTCATAATTGCATACTAAACTACCATCTCCCTTACGAAATTTAAACATTTCTCTTTTAGCTCTAGCTGCTTTTAATTCAGATGCTATAGATTGTTATTTTTATCTAAAAACATTTAAAATTGACTTTTCAGTTTAAGTAAATTTCTTTCAATAGGATGTTAATTATAAATTATATTGTGATTGGAGTTCAATTCTTTGTTTAAATAAATCAATGTTAGGAGCGATTGCATAATTATTATCCAAGTCTTTAATTTGTTTGGAAATCTTATCTTACTCTGTTTTTGACTGTTTCTTAAGCTTATCTGAATAGGAAATTATCTGACAGCGCAGATATGCTTGAAAGGTATCCCATATAAGCAATTTTGAAACATCTCCCGTATTGTTAAAAAGAAAAAAAATCTTTTATCTGAGTCTCAATAAATTTGATGTAGTCCGGACTTCGCAATAAATTTTCTGGAAAACACCAGGGCAAATTTGCAATAACGGAAAAATACAATTCACAAGCTAAATTTAAACGCAGATGATCCGAAAGAACTATAGCATCATTTTCACATTTCTGGACTTCGGACTAAAATCGGGGATCAACTATGAAGTAATCGATTCTCGAATATATTTTGTGAACGTGAGAAAAAACAAAGAATAATCTCGATCATTAGGATATAAATGTCTCCAAATTTCAAACAGGCCAAAATCAAATAGAAAAATATTAATAAGTGATACAGAACAACTCGGAAGCCGCTGATTAGTTGAACTCTTGTCAATCAAATGGTTTAAACAAAAGTTAAAATCACCACCCATTGACAACACATATTCATTTAAGTCCGGGAATAAAACAAATGCATATTTTTTAAAAAAAAGAAGAATAATCCAAATTAGGTTCATATAGATTAACCAGAACAATTATTCTATTGCAAATTGTTCCTTTAACAATTTAAAATGTACCATTAATATCTGACACAATCTCTTCTTGGATGAATAAAGTATTAGATTTAATAAAAATAGATACTTCCTTTGTTTTATTTTGACACGTAGCGTGAAATTGAAGGCCCTTCCGCATTTAAAAAAATCGATTTTGATCGCCTGTTATGATATGCGTATCTTGAACAAAAATTGTATCGGCTTGGAATCAATTATAGATTTTAAAAGTTTTCGCTTAATAGGATGATTCCAACCACGTACGTTCCAGCTTAGAACTGTTTAATTGCCATAAAAATCATTCTATTTAACACGTAAGTGGAAGCATACCAGCGCAGGTTAATCAAAACTGGCGCTGCTAAGTACAACCATACACAAAATGTGCATGTTCTGGAACTCCGTAATGGGGACAAAATATCCCCTAATTAAACTAAAATTAATCTTATAATTAACAGTATATCAAAACTAACCCCAATCCTCCCACCACCCCAAGAAGCCCGAAAATCGGCAAAAAATCCGAAATGCATCTCCATAGAGAAAAAGCGAAAGAGTCTCCGCGAGCTGCCCATTTTATAATAGTGATTTTAAAAAGTTTTCCTTAATTCCTCCCGCCAGTTACAAAAAAAGACAAGATACGGCCCTAAAATAGAGGAACCCTGCAAAGGGAAAAAAATATTGTGCTAAATATAAAAAAACCTCACACTACAAACCAACCCAACACCTTATCAATTCATGTTAACTGCTTCTTCTGCCCACTTACAGGCCTTACTTCTAACTGATATATATATATATATATATACACATACAATTTAAATGTCAATTTACTTTAATGCCTTCCATTACTTTACATTGTATTATTATACTGAAACAATGGATACTGGTGGGGCAAGGGAATCAGTGAAACATGGAACAGATTCCCAGCTGAAAGGGTTAATACAAGTGATCAGAAGGAAGTACAGGGATCTCAGAGATGTCCCCCCCCCCAGACCAGTGGGAAAGATCTGCCATGGGTAGTCAGAGAGGCAGACACAACAGGGACATTAAAAAAAACTCCTAACAAGGCTCATTCTTTAACAGTAAATTCACTAGATATTTTTTTGCCAGCTAGAGGTTGCGGATGGGAGATTTAATAAAGTTCACATGCTGAATTGACTGTGACCGATCTGGGTCTGTCTCTGATCTCAGCGCCTTGATCCTGCTTCTCACCAGTAACATCTCACTCACTTGTCCTTCGAGGAACATTACGCAGCAGAAATTACAGAACTAATTGTAATAGTCTGCTTTCAACTGTCTTCAGCTGCTTTCAGTTCCTCCCACAACTGGAACTATTTTGTCCACGTCCCTGTCAAGACGCCGCAGGATACTTTATGTCTCATCAAATATCCCACTGATTTTACCAAACTACTACGGATACAACCGAGTACATTGTTATTTTTTAAAAAAAGCTGTAATGTATCCACCACCCTGTAAACTTAGGCCATGTCAAATTCTTCTCAATCACTGAAAAAACAGCCAGTATCACAGACGTTTCTTCACAGGACAATTCAGAACGCCCAGATCTCTCTCTGTTAAACCTGTTAAAGATCTCTCAACTACCCACACACTTCTGACACAACGGAATCAACACAAGATCCACAGCAGGTCTCACCAACGACCCTATATTGGAACCATCAGCTCTTTATATTCCCCCCCGCCTATAAAATGCATTGGGGGGGGTGTTATATGCGAGGCAGGGTTTGAGGATCGGCTACACATTGTGGGCCGAAGGGCCTGTAATGTGCTGTACTATTCTATGTTCCATAAGTTGTGTGCAGAAATACATCACCATCACGTAACATTTTGATATTTGATGTGAACAGGCTGCGGCAGCAGAAGACTATAAGACCTTAAGAAATAGGATCATAATTAGGCCATCTAGAACCCCAGTTCTCGGCCTTCTCACTGTATACTTTAACGCCCTGTCCAAGACCACGAATATACACCGAGTTACTACTTTGTTAGGTACAGAAATTGCGTAATAAAGTGCCGACTGAATGCAGACTTTGATATTTGTATCAACGCCCAGTGAAATTTAGTACAGGAAATCCTCTCCCCCTCTCTCCCTCCGTCTCATTGGAATGACCTCCTCAACATTTAGCAGAAGCAGATTATTACCATTAATTCTGCAATCTCTGCAGTCTTTGAAGGACAAGGGAGTGAGATGTTACATGTGAGAGGCAGGATTAAGGCCCTGAGATCACAGACAGGTCTAGATCGGTCACCGTAAATTCAGCATTTGTATTTTAATAAATATCCCATCAGCATCCTCCGGCTGACAAAACACATCCAGTGAATTTAACGTGAAAGGAATTTTCATCACAATGTAAAGAGTATTATCTCAGATATTTGTAAATATGTGTGATAGCAAGGAAACAAGCCAACGTGAGTAACGTAAATAGACATATTAGAGACCCACGGGGGCAGAGAGAGGGGGAAAGGGGGAGCTAGGGGGGAGAGGGGGAGAGTGGGGTAAAGTGGAGTTGGGGAGAGTGGAGGGGAGGGGAGAGAGGGGGTGGGGGAGATAGAACCTGTAAACATAGGTCATGGCGAATTCTTCTCAATCACTGAAAAAAGCCAAGATCACAGGCCTTTCCTCACAGGACAACTCAAGCTGTGCAGATGTCTCTCTGCTAAACCTCTTTTGATCTCCCACCTACCCACACACTTCTAACAGAAGGGAATCAACACTACAGGCGGTGATCGACAACAGGTCTCACCAACCGACTATAGAATAGAACCATCACATCTTTACACCCTTCCCTCGCTATAAACTGTAATGTCAGAAGTTCTCATAATTTCGCCATCTCCCAGTAGCTACGTAACGAAATATCGTCAAGAGTAGACAGGTAGTGTCGATCCGGCCAGTGAAGGAATAAGCAAAGCGAATCCTCAGTTCCCTCGGTCGGGGATCGGTAAAGCCCCGAGTTTGGATGGACCGGCCTCCTACTGTTGCAAGCAGTAGCCCGGGGACAGTTCCGAGATGCGGGAAGCTCGCACCTCCCGAGTCTTTGCTGATGAGTCGGAGCTGGGTTGAAAGTGCGGCGATTACAATAACACCTCCAACTGCTCCGTTTTCCCGCCGGATATGCACAGGAAGTCGGTGCATGCAATTAGCTGAAGGGAATTATTAATTCTTTCAAAAGTGATTCGCTACAGTTGTATGATTGAACAATCCAATACATTCTCAGTCTCATTTAACTGTTCACAAAAGTGGCTAAATACCTTTGTGATGTTTATATGTCAGTAGATCGAGCTTCTTACTGTGTACAGATTCTATTCCCACCTGGTCCCAGTAAGTGTGTTACGGGTTCACACCCTGGTTAATGTTCAGTCAGCTCCTGGTGATAATCATTAACTAAACCCACAGCGTTACCTGCGGGTCTCTCCGTGACCTGTTCCTGAGCACAAGGCACGCTCTGTCTCCAACAAACATCCCCTGCAGGTGAAATACGATCTCGATGACTTTGAGAGTGAAATGTTTGTTGTTTCAGACGGTTCAGTTTGAATATCGCTGGAACTGCAGAACTCCCGGATTTGTCAAGTTCGGCAGTCTCAGTTTGTGGAGAATGGTGCTGGGAAAACAATCAGGTAGCGACAATTCTGAGAGCAAACACGTTTTCTTAATGAGAGAGATCGGTGGAAAAAGGCGGGACTGATTCAATCTGCCAGGAAGGCGACAGTGACTCGAATCATCACGAACCACCGCACTGTTCAGAGAGGCATCACTGGACGCGTAACGTGTCGAATATTGAACTGGACGGGCTCCGGCAGTAGAAGACCACGGACAGACAATCAGTGGCCGCATTACTCGGTAACGGAGGAGCACAACACAGCGCACACAGACATTTGTTATCAACAGCCAATGAGATTTAAATCTTAAAGTTTTATTTTAAATATCACTGACAGATACTTGCTGTCTTTGCTCGAGTAGCACACTCACTCCTGCAGAAAAATCAGGCTGATCCGCAAAGCCACACAACTTTAAAGACAGTGATGAAATGGTAGAAACACTAGAATTCCTGCCTTCACGAGTGGGCGCATTAACATACCGGAACGTTGTCCACCCAGTACCGTCTCCGTGTTTACACTGTGCTGAGCTCCTGGTTCTGTTTCCAGCGAATCCGAGCACCTGAAGTCTGTGGGCCCAAACAGTAAGTGAACACAATCTGGACAATATTTATTTGAGAACACACACATAAACCTGGACGTCACACTCATCAGCAAGTAACTCCACACCCTGCTCCACAGCGCAATAACTAAAAGAAACAAAAATTCTTTGGAGCCAATGGTTCTGATGTGCTGTTGGATCCAGGCTTAATTTTGTACCTCAGTAGACGGTGACAAAAATTACATACAGTATCTTAGGACAAATCGATCTGCTCCAGGGAGCAAACGCGACCCGCGTCCTGGTTCAGATCGGGTGGTATCATCGCATTAAATTATTGTTTAATTTGGGACCAATTGAGTGTCAGACTATAAACCCTAGTGACAGCTGAGGGCAGAAATCGCTGTGGGCTTATAGGAAAGACAAAGCAGCAGGACAGGCCATGTGAACTCTGGTAAAATGTTACAATTTTGGAATAATCTTTTGAACATTGGACTTTCCTTTTCGCAAGATTTAACTGTGCCTCGGCAACCTGGAGCAGCACCGATCTCAGAGTCAACAACTTTATAAAGCAATCTTGAATATTTGTCCACAATGGGGCCATTACAATAATGGGCAAAGCAGCAGCTATGTGGTGATTACAAACTATAGATAACCATGTCCAAACGAGTACAACCTATTTCACAAACAGATTAGTGTTCCCTTACTGGGAAAAAAATAACTTTATCAATCAGATGACTTTTATGACTAATGGGTCTATTTACGTTACTCCCGTCCGTGTTACCCCGCTATCACCGTTACTTTACAAATACCTGAGCTGTTTAAAGAAGAGGAAGTACTGGCACTATTAAGGAATATAAAAGTGGATAAATCTCCGGGACCTGACAGGATATTCGTTAGGATCTTAAGGGAAGTTAGTGTAGAAATAACAGCGGCTCTGAAAGAAATATTTCAAATAGGTGGTGGTGGTGCCAGAGAATTGGCGTATTGCTCATGTGGTTCCATTGTTTAAAAAGGGTTCTAAGAGTAAACCTAGCAATTACAGGCCTGTAATTTTGAGGTCAGTGGTGGGTAAATTAATGGAAAGTATTCTTCGAGATGGTATATATAATTATATGGATAGACAGGGTCTGATTAGTAGCAGTCAACATGGATTTGTGCAAAGAAGGTCATGTTTGACAGATCTTATTGAATTTTTGAAGATGTTACCAGGAAAGTTGACGAGGGTAAAAAGTGGATGTTGTCTATATGGAATTCAGTAAGGCCTTTGATAAGGTTGCACACGGAAGGTTAGTTAGGAATGTTAAATCGTTAGGTATTAATATTGAAGTAGTGAAATAGATTCAACAGTGCCTGGATGGAAGATGCCAGAGAGTAGTGGTGGATAACTGTTTGTCAGGTTGGAGGCCGGTGACTAGTGGTGTGCCTCCAGGACCAGTACTGGGTCCAATGTTGTTTGTCATATACAGTAATGATCTGGATGATGGGGTGGTAAATTGGATTAGTAAGTATGCCGATGATACTGCGATAGGTGACGTTGTGGATAATGAAGTAGGTTTTCAAAGCTTACAGAGAGATGTAGGCCAGTTAGAAGAGTGGGTTGAAAGATGGCAAATAGACTTTAATGCTGATAATTGTGAGGTGCTACATTTAGGTAGGACTATTCAAAGTAGGACATACATGTTAAATGGTAGGGCATTGAGGAATGCAGTAGAACATGGTGATCTAGGAATATTGGTGCATAGATCCCTGAAGGTGGAATCTCGTGGATAGGGTGGTGAAGAAAGCGTTTGGTATGGTGGCCTTTATAAATAAGAGCATTGAGTATAAGAGTTGGGATGTAATGTTAAAATTGTACAAGGGATTGGTGAGGCCAAATTTGGAGTATTGTGTACAGTTCTGGTCACCGAATTATAGGAAGGATGTCAACAAAATAGAGAGAGTACAGAGGAGATTTACTAGAATGTTGCTTGGGTTTCAGCACCTAAGTTACACAGAAAGGTTGAATAAGTTAGATCTTTATTCTTTGGAGAGTAGAAGTTTGAGGGGGAGTTGATAGAGGTTTTTAAAACTATGAGGGGGTTAGATAGAGTTGACTTGGATAGGCTTTTTCCATTGAGAGTAGTAGAAATTTAAACAAGAGGACATAAGTTGAGAGTCAGGAGGTAAAGGCTTAGGGGTAACACAATGGGGAATTTCTTTAATCAGAGAGTGGTAGCTGTGTGGAACAAGGTTGGAGTAGAAGTGGTAGAGGCAGGTTCGATATTGTCACAAAAAATGGATAGGTATATGGGCAGGAAAGGAATGGAGAGTTATGGGCTGAGAGCAGGTATGTGGGATTAGGTGAGAGTAAGTACTCGACACGGACCAGAAGGGCTGAGATGACCTGTTTCTGTGCTGTAATTGTTATATGGTTATATGAGAGGTGATGGACATTCAAATGAAGTAGAACTTGTACAATGAAAGGCAAGGCGCTGACAAGTCAGTTCATTTAAAAAGCAGGATGGTGAAAAAAAGCGTTTAGCATGCTGGCCTTCATCAGTTATGGTGTAGAGTTTAAGGTCGGTGGTTTATTTGCAGTTACATAAGTTGTTGTTGAGACCACTTTTGGAATATTATGTACAATTTTGGTTACCCTGTGATAGGAAAGACGCTGCAAAGTTGTAGAGGGTGCAGAAGAGATTTACGAAGGTGCTTTTTCGGCTAGAGGGACTCGGTTACAGAGAGGTTGGCTATGCTGGACCTTTATTCGTTGGAGAATGAGAGGTGACCTCAGAAGTTTAAAATCATAAGGGGTATTGATAAGGTGGATTGTCATTATTGTAGAGTTGGAGAGTCCAACATTAGAGGTCACAGATAGAAGAGAAGAGGGGAAAAATTGAAAAGAGAAATTGGGATAACTTCTGTACACAGGGGACAGTGAGTACCCGGAAGAAGCTACTAAAGGAAGTGATTGAAGTGGGTTCAACTCCAACATTTAACAGGCATTTGGGCAGGTACATGGAAGGGAGAGGCTTGAAGAGTTTTGGGCCAAACTAGACAACTGGGACTAGCAGGGAGGATGCTGTGGTTGGTATGGACCAGTTGAGCCGAAGGGCCTGTTTAGATTGCATTACTCTAGGATTCCATAATTCTAAAACGACACAAGTTGCATCCCAGTGCAAATAGTTTTACTTGTACACATCATTCTGCTATTAGTCACTGATGTCTTTTCAGGGCTCCTGACATCCTAGGTTTTCCTCATACACGTTGTGGATCATGCTAAATATCTGCCCTGTTCTGCTATCAGTTATTTGTGCTTTCTTTAGGTTCCTGGAGTCCAAGGTTCACTGCTCTTCATGAAGCGTAAACCCTTGCCGTAGGTAATGCTTGGTGCCATTTTCCTTCAATGGATATGGGCCTGCGATGGCTTCGCTGTCTTGTCACAATTGCTTACTACTGAATGTCTGGGTGGAATCAGCCTTGCCTTTGGGACTAGTTATGCCTTAGTTGTAGCCTTCCATAAAGTGGCTTGACCAATGGATGGCAGCGTGGGTGGGCCACTGCTAATTTAACTGTGAATACAATTCTCTGGTTAAATTAGAAGCAGTATACTTCTCTTTGTTTCTCCTATTGTAGGCATACATAGACCAGGTTGAAATGCCATGAAAATCAGATGCTTTCATTAGCTGTACTAACACGTTACCTTCCCTGCAATGCCATATATTCAGTTACTAATCAATGGTCATCTTCCATAGTATCAATAACCTGTGAACTCAAACTGAATGTTGAGTTAGCTGGGGCCTTCCTCTTTAAAGCAAAGGGAGAGAAGTGAGTTGATAGAGGCGTATAAGCTGATAAGAGTCATAGATAGACTGGAGAGCCAACAACATTTTCCCAGGGCAGAAAGGGCTAATATGATGGGGCATAATGTTAGAGAAATGTTTAGGGGATTGTCATAATAGACAATAGACAATAGACAATGTACAGCCTGGGTAGTGATAAGGGTAGATGCATCAGTGAGATTTAAGAGGCCTTTAGATAGACGCATGGATGAAAGAAAAATTGAGAGCTATTTGACAGAGAAGGGATAAATTGATCTTCGAGCAGATTAAAAGGTCGGTGCAACATCATGGGCCAAAATGCCTGCATTGTGCTATATTGCTCTATGTTCTGCCCAGCTCGGTTTAAGCCCCGAGAGGAGTGATGAGAGCTGTGAAAAGAGGTGGAACACAGCCTTTGGGATCATATATCTTTAATGCTCAGAAATAAACTATGCGATTTTCAGTTTAATGACAGAGATGGTATCTTATATGTAGATTTTTTTTCTCTGCTGGGATGGAATGCTTCAGGTCAATTAAACTTCCAACCGTGTGTAGGGACCTGCCTATTCCTTACCTCACCACCATTCTGAGGTCAATATTACAAAGCATTACTGAGCCTCATACAGTTTAAACTTCCCATTCTTCTGAAGCATCATGTAAGTGAAAAGTTTTCTTTGAATTAATCCATATCTTTTTCTCTACTTCAGGTGAAAGATGAGAAGACATCGGCGATTCTGTGTGAAAGTGGTGTTGACTGTTCTGATTACTCTGGGATTGTTCTTCATGTTCTGGAATAATGACCAACGTCGAGAGTCTGATGATGTTGCAGAAACTGTTCATCGCAAAGACCTGCCCAAGGTTGTTACATCTGATGCAACTGAATCAATGCTCAAGCCAAAGTGCCACGCGAACAGGACATTGTTGCACCTGCCCTCATTTCATCAACAGAAAGAGCACATAAAAAACTTCTTGATGTATAAACACTGTCGAGAATTTGACATGATTCAAAACGTGCCAGACAAATGTGGTGGTCGAGAAGGATCTCACAATGTCTTCCTGCTCCTGGTGATCAAATCTGACCCTTTCAACCAGGATCGGCGGGAAATTGTAAGGAAGACCTGGGGCAAAGAACGCGAATTCAATGGGGTCCAAATTAAGAGAGTCTTTATCTCTGGTGTTTCTCCTGACCAAAACGAAAGGAGGAAATTGAATCAGCTGTTAGCCATGGAAAAAAGAGAACACAGAGATGTCCTACAATGGGATTTCCTGGATACCTTTTTCAACCTCACCCTCAAACAATACAAGTTGCTGCAGTGGGTCAGTGAATTTTGCCCCAGTGCTAAATTCATCTTCAATGGAGATGATGATGTTTTTGCCAACACCGATAAGATGGTTGATTACTTGCTAGGCATGAAGGTTCACCAACACCTGTTTGTGGGCCATCTCATTTATGGGGTTGGGCCTATTCGCCAGACTTGGAGCAAGTATTGTGTGCCAGAAATAGTGACCACCATCAACTCGTACCCACCATACGTTGGTGGAGGGGGGATACTTATGTCTGTGTATACAGCCCATATCATTTACCACATAGCCCAAGACCTTGAACTATTCCCCATTGATGATGTATTTTTGGGGATGTGTCTGGCCAAGGCTGGACTAGCCCCACACTCCCATAGCGGATTCAGGACAGCTGGAATCAGTGTTCCTTCAACCCAAGATGACTCATTCAATCCTTGCTATTACCGTGAGTTGCTGCTAGTGCACCGTTTTCGGCCTTTCGAACTGCTACTGATGTGGGATGCGGTGCATGATGCTAATCTGAAATGTGCTCATGCTTCCCTGAAGTCTATATCCATGGAAAGGACCGCATGAGTCATGAGAGAACGTAGCAACTGTTGGAATGGAATGCAGTTTGTGCACGTGTGCTAATCAGTTGTTTATGCAATGTAAGAAGGTTAATTCTTAAATTATATTGTAGGATATATTCATTCATAG
>JAUOBT010000413.1:1010-13251 GCA_032362145.1 Hypanus berthalutzae
AATGGAAGTTCCTCCTCCAGGCTGGCTTGATTAGTGCAAATAAAAGCGGACGCAATCAGTTGTTTATTGTTTCTTTTGATGATGATCAGCTGGACCTGAGTCCATGTTCAAGGTCCAAGACTGAAACATAGACTCGGAGAACTAGTCCAGTGAACCAGACTCCGGAAAAAGAGAAATTAGTTAACACTCACCCCCGAGACCGGGTCAATAACGGTTCACAAAGAAAGCCAACACCTTACGTGGACTTACGCTAAATCTTCCACTTCCACCCCAACTGTGTCCATTGTATTATCCACTACTGAACACAGGTATGTCGCTGATATCAACCCGCATCCCTGCTGTCAGTGGATTCTGACCGTCCATTTCCTTGTCTGTCCCTGCATCAGCACTCCCCAGAACCTCTCACTCTTTGTTAATATTCCAGCTCTATTCATCCATGGAGCGGAATCAATATGTACATCAATATTCACCCCTGTTTGCCCTTCGAGGATCATCTGACAAGCTGATCAATTCCATACCATACCTGACGACCCATTGACTTAAAACCGCACGGAGCAGCTGGACACGTGAATGGCTGTTTATGTGCGTCATTCGATTCAGACTATTCAATGGATGTGAACAACGGAGGACAAAATGTAACGATATATACAATGTCGTGTTATATTTGCATCTGTAAAACAATTGTCATTTTTGGTACAAGTGCAATAAATGCAGAAGGTTTAAACATTTGCACCAAATGGAGGGTCGATTGAAATGCTTTGCTTCACGCTAGCAAGAAATTGATGGGAGCTGGTTCACTGTGTGAGGGACTACATCAGTTTAATGTACAAACAAAATGCCGGAGGACCTCACCAGTTCAGGCACATCTCTGGAAAAGAATAAACTGCTGACGTTTCGGGCTGCGACTTTTCAAACGGACGGAGAAGATGCCGGAGTGAAAATGTTGAGTGATGGGAAAGCAGAAAAGCATGAAAGTGACAGGGGAAACCAGCTGCGTAGGTGGGGGAGAGGGGTGGCGAATTATGTGATTGGAGATATTTGGAAACAGCAAACGGTCTGGAGAAGAAAGAATCCGATAGGAGAGGAGAGTTGATCATGGAAGAAAGGGAAACAGGTCGGGCACCTACAAGAGATGATAGGCAAGTCAGGAGAAGTGTAAGAGTCCAGGATGGTGAAATGAAGAAGAGGGAAAAGGAAGATGGAGATACCGGAATATGGAGATATAAATGTTTATGCCATTAAACAGGAGGTTATCTACACAGAATATAAGATATTACTCCTCCAGCATTTGAGTGGCCTCATTGTGGCGCAGGAGGAGGCCATGGACCGACATGTCGGCTCGGGATGGGGATAGGAATTGAAATATTTGGCCACCGGGAAATTTCGCTAGATGTTGATGGACATGAGGTGCTCGACGAAGCGTTAATTAATTTGAAGAAGACGTCTAGGCCAGAAACATCGACGGCTGATTCTTCTCCATAGATGCTGCCTGATCTGCTGAGTTCTTCCAGCATTTTGTCTGTGCTGCAATTAATTTTATTCACGGTTTGCATGTGTTCAGTATCTGCGTCATCGGATTCAATTGCAAGATCCATAACCGAGACGATTTCCTCAGTGAACAGAGCAGCCCGATAACGGTTCACAATTGCTCAATGATGACCAAGTCTATGGAGCCAAGGAATGGACATCACATGAGCAACAATGACAATCATGAAAACGAGAGCTGACCCTCAGAGTGTTTCATAACAACATTCACTGATTGCTAGAATCGTCATTTCTTTGTCTTTCAGATTTTGCAAACTCATCACAATTGGGATTTCCCTTTAATTACTTCATTTTTATTTTTGCCCCAGCTATTGGAAGACACGTCAGCCTTGTGTAGTATTGAATATTCAGTGTGCCTGAGCGAGTACAAATGAATGACCGTGGAGATTCGTCAGCTCAGAGTTTCTTCAGAGAGATCGCGGGCAGCTGGAATACAGGCTGAATCTCACACCGAATGTTTGAAGTATTTTACCGTGTGAGAAAGACATGGTTCATGATCATCGCCGTTATCGGCGTTCCTGGTAAGTACAGAGGCGAACTAACAATTGTGGTTTTGTGTGCGCAAGTCTGTGAATTCGTTCAGTTACCGACAGCGTTGTGATGCCGGTGTATAAATGAGTGCGGTGCAGACATTGTGATAAATCTCTGTGTTCGTTCGGAATTCTCCTTGCTGTTTAATCCGTGCCCTCGACTGAAGATCACCTGGCGGTTGAAATAGATACAGAGTAGAAGATCGGAGATGTGATTCATGGCGGGCTGTCGAAGTAAGCTCCGATAATCCTGAGCGTCTGCACCTTTACGGGCTATTAGTGTTATTCCGAATCAATAGAGCAACATGCTTTAAATTCAAATTTAAATTATTGCGCAGTGTTTACAGAAATCGCTGCAAGTTTGAAGGGAATGCAGGAAGCGGATGGCCGGTGAGATTCAGCGAGGAGAAGTATAAATCTCTTGTGATACACTCACAATGAAAAAGTGTACAGACGCCGTTACGGGCCGAGCCCCCTCTGCAAGTCTCTGCTGCTGAAGCGTCTCGGCCGGAACTGTCCACTGTACCCTGTTCCATGGACGCTGCCTGGCCTGCTGAGTTCCTCCAGCATTTTGTGTGCGTTGATCGGATTTCCAGCATCTGCAGATATTCTCTTGTTTGTGATTGGATTACATCACTTGCAAGTTAGACTCCGAAACATCGGGAGTTTCCAAAATTAAAATACGGTTCTGCGTGCGTTTGCGTGCACCAGGATTTATTCCCCCTTGACGTGAAGCGACATTTAAGAGCCAACCCAGCAGGATCAGTTTGAGGTCAGAGGGGCAATATGCATGCAATATCATGCCCTCCTCTACTGCCTGATGAGGCCAAACTCAGGTTGGAGGAGCAACACCTCATCTACCGTCAGTGTACCCTCCAGCCTGGTGGTATGTACATTGAATTATCCAAATTCCGGTAATTCCCTCCCCCTTCCCCTTCCCCTTCCACTGTCCCGTCCCTCTCTGCCTCTCTCCCCTTGCAAATTTCTGCTTCTTTATGTCTACAGATCTTTCATGCTTATCCCCTCCCTCTCCCCCCTTTATCTTTCTTCTGATTGGTTTTCCACCTGTCGCCTCTAGAACCTACCCCCTCCCCTATCTCTATTACTGGGCTTCGGCCCTCTCTTACCCCCCTCCACTCCTGATAAAGGGTCTCGGCCCGAAACGTTGGCTACTCTTTTCTCACGGACGCTGAGTTATTGCAGCGTTGTGTACGGATGCATACGATACTCCGCTGCAGAACAATAAACATCGAATCATTCAGAATCACCCTACAGCAATCTGGACACAAAACTAAAAGAGACAGATGTCTTGAAGTACCTATATTGCCTTTCATTTGGAAATTTGGTAGATTAAGCACTCACGAGTAAAATAGCTGAGAATTCAGCGGGTCAGACAAGATCTTTAAAAAAAAACTGAAGCTGAAACTCTCTGACCGGATACCGTGCAATGTGCGCGGTTACTGCGGGTTTACATTGATTTCTCCAAAGCGCCCTCGGCGATTAGTTGACAAGCCATGACCCTCTTCCAGTGGCGATACTGTACCCATTCACCCAGCATGCACTTGTGCGAGGCATCTTCCATTCCCGCGCCACACGCTTTAAATCTTCAGAAGTAAGTTGTCTGCAAAGTCTGACTGTTGTCAATTACCAGCTTATTTCTTTCCTGTGACATAGGGAGCGGCGAGAGAGTAATTATCATTCTTTTTGCTGTTTCTCAGTGAATTTAGTGGCCATTGCGATCCTATCCCGGGGCAAGTGCGGCCTCTCCAGCTGCACCACGCGCTACCTGGTGGCCATGGCAACGGCGGATCTACTAACCATCATCTTTAAGGTTATATTCTGGCGGATCAGTTATTATTACTTCCCCGGGACTTTCCTGGACATCACCACCGTGTGCAGTGTGATCGCTGCCGTGGGAGAGGCAGCCACAGACTGTTCTGTCTGGTTCACCGTCATGTTTACATTTGATCGGGTTGTCGCCATCTGTTGTCAGAAGCGGAAAGCGAAGTATTGCACCGGGAAAACTGCGGCTGTGGTTCTGACAACAACCGGCGTTCTGATCTGTGTTAAAAATGTGCCCGGCTTCTTCATATATCACTCTGTGAAAGTGATTGACAATGTACCCTGGGACTGTATTCCAAAGCCCGGGTCCTTTACTGAACCTGGATGGGTGGGCTACAGATGGCTTTCTAAACTTCTAACGCCATTACTCCCTTTCCTGTTAATACTACTTCTCAACGTTCTGACAGTCAGACACATTTTAGTGACGAGTCGCGTCCGTAAGGGGCTGAGAGGTCAGAGCAAGGCGGAGAACCGCAGTGATCCGGAGATGGAGAGCAGGAGGAGGTCTGTGATCTTACTCCTCACCATCTCCGGAAGCTTCATCATCCTGTGGTCGGTGAATGTTGCCGAATTCCTTTATTACACCATTGCCGGATTGGATCAAAATAATTACAACGATTCGGAATACATATTTGAACACTCTGGAGACATACTGCTGGTGTTCAGTTGCTGCACCAACACTTTTATTTATGGATTAACTCAGAGCAAGTTCAGAGAGCAGTTCATCAGCGCAACCAAGTATCCGCTCATGTCAATTATTCAACTCATTAGTAAACAAACTGGTTAATATTATCTCGGAGGCAATGACTGTGTTTTTTATCTCGGCACTACAGAACGGGCTGTCATTGAGAGTGGGGTTGCAGGGAGAATAAAACTGGTTTCGTGCCCGAGAGAGACACAGCACGGGAAAGCACCGCAACTCGCGACGCCGACCTCCTGCCAGTTATTAAACTCATCCAAATTTTTATCTTTATTTCCCCATTTTCGCGCTCTCCTTAAATACCACCCATCTTTTGATAACGCATCCTTCATCACAGCGTAAATACTCAACGCTCAAATGAGCTGCATAGCCATTGCATCTCGGCGCTGGAAAGGAAACAAGTCTCCAGGCGGAAATACTGCCGTCATCCGGAGATGGGGCGGAATTCTTTGAGCGCCCGGTGATCAGATCGGGACCGGCTCGGATTGCTCAGATTGAGCATGCAGCTCCGCAGAGGGAGTTAGCTGATGGTATCCAACATCAGCACGTCTCTCAGTTCCCTTTCAGCAGGCAACATCTGCCTCTACCGATATCGATATTCAACTGTCGTGTTTACCTCTGTTATTGAGATGGTATGAAATTTTGTATGTGTTCTCCTACACAGGGTATTTTCCTCAAGGTCGAATTATCATCTGAAGCGATTCATTTTCTTAAAGGTGATTGCATGACCGTATGAGGAAAGAACCTTCCGTCTTCGTTTCCCTGAGTGAATCTTAGTCAGTAACAAAGCTGTTTAATAAACACAACGCTCTAGAAGCCGCCGATAAGCAGTTTCGTAAGGCTATGAGCGAAGGCCCGATGGTTGATTCAGACAATCAATTGACATCGGATAAATTTTTAAACTACGAGATAGAGGAATAGAAGTAGGCCATTCGTTCCATCGAATTCTTTCACCTATCCTTTAGTCGGTGACCTGTTTCTCAACCCCAATCTCCTTCCTCCCATAAGCCATTAGCAACTTCTGCAATCAAAATATTTAAATCCTTTTCTTCGCTAGACCCAGTGAGTTGGCCTCCACACCTTCCGAGGCAACAAATTCGAGTCCCCTTGAAATGAGTGCCCGCAGTGCATTAGCCTTCATAACACCGAATTCACCTGTAAATTAGTTTTCGGGGATTCTAGAGCAAAGACACACACATCCTTATGTATTTATTGCTTCTGAATTTTCTTCAGTTAGAAACGTTTCGACGCATTAACCTTTCGATCCGAAGTGCTTCCCTCACACCTTCATACGCTGTATTCCACCTGCACTTCGCTCACTCGGTCAAACTCACTGCATGTCGGCGATACTCCTTCTCTCTGCAGGTAAATCCTGCCCATCCGAACCCCATCCATTAGCAGAATCTCTACTGTTGGAAAGTTGCTCAGCCGGTAGTTTCCTGGCTTGTATCTTGCTTCCCTTATGTAAGGACACAACATTAGCTATCTCCCGCACCTTCAAGCCGTTAGGTTCTGATAAGGAGGGGTCAAGAATCTCTACCAAAGACATCTCTGCTCCGGTTTCCCATAATATCCTGGGATAAACGTGTCCAGGATTTGAGTGCAGTCACGAAGAACTCCAACAATTCATCCATTCTAATGTTGATCTGCCTCAGGCAGCTCGGTCCCCTCCACTGAAGTCACAACCTAAGTCCGTCTCACGAGTAAGTGTAGATGTGATGTTTTCATTCAATGCTCCATCATTTTCTCTGGTTCTACACATAGATCACCCATGACGCTAATGATGTCTATTCCATTGTGTGTATTGTTTTAGATTTCCACCGTCTGCAGTGTCTCTCGTGTCCTTGTAAATCTCTCGGGATCAGAGATGCTGGGAATGGGGAGGATGGACAGCCACGGAAAGATTGTGGGATAGGTGGCAGGAATGTAATTCCGGGTCACACCGATCCTTGAAATACCCGACAAGGAGAATTGATTTTAAACAAATTCTTTATTGTTTATTACAGAATATCTGTCTGGTGTTCCCCGCTCCGTCCCCTCTCCCATCCCCTTTTCCTAATCATGAATCTCCTCTCACCATGCCCCCTCCCCACTCTCAGTCTATAATAGAAATCAATGTATGAAACAGGTTTATCTTCACACACATATGTCATGATTCAGTTTCGGGTAGCAGTACAATGCAATGCATAAAATTACTACAGTACGGTGCAAAGGTTGGTGGCACCGTGCACATCTACTACGTGTATATGCTCAAGAATACGGTACAGTATTGAAAAGACAGTATTTCATGATTCTCTTTTATATTTTTTTTTAATAAAAGGAATATTCTTGGATCTACTAATGTGCTGCCATGTCCGTTTTACACGAAGTGAACTGTTTTGATCCAAGCTGCCTGTATCTGGACATAGCGGTTTATTTCTTCCTGACCATACCGTCAATGACCATTGCCAAAAGAACTGCCTGAATTGTGTCAGCACTGCCCTTGACTCGAACACGAACACTGTTTTCCTAAAGATTTCTCACTTTTCCGGTGTCATTTGCGACATCCTTCCCTATTACGGTTTACGGTTACGGTTAATTACAGTTCGCGCATTTAATGTCTCAGACTTCAATGTCTGAATGTCAGTTCTATCATTTCTGTCTAAACACCCGTAAACCAGGAGAGTGATGGCCATCGGTCCCAAAACAATTTCCACGCTAACACATCAGTCAATTGAAAGAACTCATTCCTTCAAAAGTAATCGAACTCAAACATTTGACTGTCAGAATCCTTTGTATTTAACCTCACAAAGCATTCCCGGGAGCAATCTTCAGCCAATCTAACTTGTTGAGTCTCGGGCAGTTCCACGCCACATTTGGGAGGATAAACTCACCAAGTATTACACCCTATTATTATTATTATTAACCCCTGACTTCCCTGTCTATGTCCATCTCTACTTCCTGCAAATGATTGGACGTCCTGTTGCATTTTTTGCACCTTAGACCATGACATGTAAAGAAACCCTATGCTTGTTGAGAATGTTGAGAATCAAAACAATGTTCATGAGGAGACGGTTCTCGCAATCCACGTTCACACCGCAATGAAAACGGCTGCGCATGTTGCTCGAGGTACGGAAGTCTTGTGGGATAATTGTCCTAATCAGTCGATGAATAGACTATTAGGGAATGGACATTTTCTGACGATTCTTAATAAAATTATCATTAGGCTGCATGTGGAATATTGCATTGAGGTCTAGCCTCTGTATTTCAGTCCGGATGTGGAGAGTCTGATAACGGCGCAGGTGATGTTTTCCAGATGATGCCTGAATTAGAAAACATTTGCTTTCGAAGATTTTGGACAAAATTAGGTTTCGTCCTTTTTTGTATAACCGAGTGGTTTTGTAGATTTATGAGATTCAGAGAGTCTGTTTGACTCTCTGACTCTCTGGTCTGTTAGACCAGAGAGTCTGTTTGATAGGTTTGAATTGATTATCACCAGCGTGCATGCATTGAGGATTGTAGGAGGGAATTTCACAGATAACTTATGTCGTTCATTCCTTGGTGCCCTCGTCTGTTTTTCGTGGATGTCAGCGAACAGTCCACTTAAACCATTCTGCTAAATATTCTGGATTGTGTTCCGCATTTCCCTATTCATCCTTCCCCAACTGGGAATCTTGCATCCCACGACCAGTTCCGAGATCAGCCCGAATGAAACTAATGGTGCAGAACACTGTCCGAGACATGCTGTAGGAAGTGGAAAAAGGAAGCTAATGTAAAACAGGGCTGGGCAGTGGCACAGTCCTGATAGCAATAAGAGACCAAACCTGCCAATGCGAGACAATCTTATGACTAGAGACTAGAAATGGGCGACGTGGACTCATGATATATAGAGGCAAGGGTACAGTAGCAGTTCGCATAACGATGGTAAAATTCGGGACGTCGGAGATTTATTCCGGCGTCCTCTGTGAGAAAGATTATATGTTCTTTCCTAATCGGCATGGAATCCTCGGGAGTCTCTGATTTCCTCTCAAATTAAAAAGACTTACCTCTTATAAGGTTAATGGATAATTCTAAATGGACCAGTGGTTAGGCCAGCGTTAATAGGTTGGTTGCTGGGCAAAACAGTCTCAGGGGTAAAGTTATATAATATTTGGTGAGGCCTAATTTGAGTATCATGCGCAAATTTGGTTACTTCTGTACAGGAAAGGTACACACGAGGTTGAATGAGTACAACAATATTTCACAAAGATACTGACTCGTATGGAAAACCTGATTAGAAGGAGAGTTTCAATAGGTTAGGACTGAATTCTTTGGAAAGTAGAAGATGGAGAGGAGGTTTTGCAGAGGTTTTGAAAATGATGCGACAAATACAAAAGATGCTTTCTCCATTGTGGTTCGTGGGGACGACAAACAGATGTCATTGGGTAAATTTGAAAGATGAGAATTTCAAGAGGGAAGAAGTGGGGGATCTTCTTTACTCAGAGGATGGCGAAAGTATAGAATGAGCTGCCAGCATAAGTGCTCGATTTCAACGTTTGAAAAGTTCGGATAGTTACATGGATAGTAGAGATGTTCCCGATGCAGGTTAATCAGAGTAGGCGGTCTGAATACTTGCGACACGGACTAGACAGGTCACACGGCCTTGTTTCTACATTGTTCCTTCTCCATAAATGATGCTATCGGCAAAAGAAAGTGGGGTAAATTTAGAGGAGTAACGGAGTTCGTGCACATGAAAAATATCGCGGAATTTATACGAGAATCCCAATCTCTGTGACATTGATAGAGGCGGGGAAGTAACTGAAGATTAATATAATGCCGTAAATACCTGGCGAACTTTCATGAACGCGAGGAAATGTGGTCAAGCCATGCAGTGGGCAATGCCCAATGCTCGGGGAGGAAATGCCTCTTTCTGCGCAGTTGTATTTCTGTACATATACTGCAGCCGGATTCGTAGCAACAGCTTGACGGTGCGTTGCATCACAGGCGGTTCTGCGATGAGTTTCGACTTGTTGAATCCATGAGGGGTCAGGGGAAGCAGTAGCCACAGTAGTTTTTTAGAATAGGAATCAGAATATCACCAACACATGTCGTGAAATTTGCTAACTTTTCGACGGCAGAAGAATGCAATGCATGATAAACATAGCAAATAATACTACATTCTAATAATATTAAAATAATAATAATCATCATCATTATAAACTGCTTGTATATAAAACTGCTAAGTTAAAACAAGTTTTGCAACAATAGAAATATTTTTTTAGAAATCGGAATTTAGTGTTCATGTCTTCAAAGTCCAATGAGAAATCCAGTGGCAGACGGGACGAGGCTGTTCCTGAATCGCTGAGTATGTGCTTGCAGGATTCTGCACCTCCTTCCTGACGGTAACATGGAGAAAAGGGCATGTTAAGTGGGTACGGGGTCCTTAATGATGTACGCCGCCTTCCTGAAGCACCGCTCCTCGAAGATCTTTTGGAAACTACGGAGGCTTGTGATAGTGATTGAGCTGACTTAGATTACAAGGTTATGCAACATATTTCGATCCTGTGCAGTGGTCGCCCCTCCACGTCCCCCATCCCCCACCACCACACAACACCGTGATGCAGCCACTCAGCTGCTCCCGACGGTGCATCTGTAGAGGTTCTTCAGTATTGCGGGTGATTAAACCAAATGTCCTCAAACTCCGAAGGAGATGTAGCCGCTATTTTGTGGTCTTTATGACTACATGGAGAACAGGCATTCTCCTCACAGATACTGGCACCGAGGAACTAGAAATTGTTCACTCTCTCCACTTCTCATCGCTCTATGTGGATTGGTTCGTGTTCACTTGTGCTACCCTTCCTGAAGTCTACAATGAGTTCTTTGGTCTAAATACCATCACGTGCAAGGTTGTTGCTACGACACCACTCCACCAGCTAGTACATCTAGTTCCTGTATGGGATATCGTCTCCATCTGAGATTCTGCCAACAACAGCTGTATCATCAGCAGGTTTATAGATTGCATTTCATCTGTGCTTAGTGACAAAATCATGGCTGCACAGAGAGTAGAGCAATGATCACAGTCTTGTGGCGCGCAGTGCAGATTATGAGCAAGGAGGATATAAAGGAGGATAGTAAAAGCTTCTTTAGGTATGTGAAGAGGAGCGAATTAGTTAAGACAAAAGTTGGGCTCTTAAAGGCGGAAACGGGTGAACTTATTATAGGGAACAAGGAAATGGCAGACGAGTTGAACAGGTACTTTGGATCTGTCTTCACTCGGGAGGACACAGACAATCTCCCAGATGTAATAGTGGCCAGATGCCCTATGTTGACAGGGGAACTGACAGAAATTCATATTAGGCAGAAAATGGTGTTGGGTAGACTGATGGGACAGAAGGCTGATAAATCACCAGGGCCTGAAGGTCTGCATCAAAAGGGTACTGAGGGAAGTGGCTCTAGAAATGGTGGAAGCATTGGTAATCATTTTCCAATGTTCTATAGATTCAGGATCAGTTCCTGAGGATTGGAGGATGGCTAATGTTATCTCACTTTTTAAGAAATGAGGGAGAGAGAAAACAGGGAATTATAGACCGGTTAGCCTGACATCAGTGGTGGGGAAGATGCTGGAGTCAATTATAAAAGATGAAAAAAACGGCACATTTGGATCGCAGTAACACGATCAGTCCGAGTCAGCATGGATTACTGAAGGGGAAATCATGCTTGGCTAATCTTCTGGAATTTTTTGAGGATGTAACCACGAAAATGGACAAGGAAAAGCCAGTGGATATCGTGTACCTGGATTTTCAGAAAGCATTTAATCAGGTCCCACATAGGAGATTCGTGGGCAGAATTAAAGCACATGGTATTGGGGGTAGAGTACTGACATGGATTAAAAATTGGTTGGCAGACAGGAAACAAAGAGTAGGGATTAAGGGGTCATTTTCAGAATGGCAGGCAGTGACCAGTGGGGTACTGAAAGGCTCGGTGCTGGGACTGCAGCTGTTTACAATATACATTAATGTTTTAGATGAAGGGATTAAAAGTAACAGCAAATTTGCAGATGACACAAAGCTAGGTAGTAGTGTGAAATATGAGGAGAATTTTAGGAGAATGCAGAGTGACTTGGACAGGTTGAGTGATTGAGCAGATGCATTGCAGATGCAGTTTAATGTGGATGAATGTGAGGTTATTTACTTGGGTGGCAAGAACAGGAAGGCAGATTACTATCTAAATGGTGTCAAAAGGGGAGGTATAACGAGATCTAGGTGTCCTTGTTCATCAGTCACGGAAAGTAAGCATGCAGGTACAGCAGGCAGTGAAGAAAGCTAACGGCATTTGGGCCTTCATAACAAGGGGAGTTGAGTACAGGAGCAAAGAGGTCCTTCTGCAGTTGTACAGAGCCCTGGTGTGAGCACACCTGGAATATTGTGTTCAGTTGTGGTCTCCAAATTTGAGGAAGAACATTCTTGCTATTGAAGGAGTGCAGCTTAGGTTCACGAAGTTAATTCCCGGGATGGCGGGACTGTCATATGTTGAAATATTGGAGCGACTGGGCTTGTATACTCTGGAATTTAGAAAGATGAGACGGGATCTGATTGAAACATATAAGATTATTAAGGGATTGGACACGCTAGAGGCAGGAAAAATGTTCCCGATGTTGGGGGAGTCC
>JAUOBT010000414.1:3751-15586 GCA_032362145.1 Hypanus berthalutzae
GAATCAAGGGATATGGGGACAAGGCAGGGACAGGGTATTGATAGTAATTGATCAGCCATGATCTCAAAATGGCGGTGCATACTCGAAGGGCCGAATGATCTACTTCTGCACCTATTGTCTATTGTCATTGTCTAACTTACCAGCTACTGATGTAAGAATCACTGGTCTATAAATTCATGGGCGATCGCTACGCTCTTTCCTGAATGAGTGGACATCTACAGCACTTCAATCCTGCGGGACTGCACCCGTCCTCACTGTTGATGCAAAGATCATTGCTAGGGGCTCAGCGATCTCCTCCCTCGCTCCCACTGAATGGCCAGACACCTGACCACGTTCATTTCCCTGCTCTTTAGAATATTTAATAAGGAATTTCACTATAGCAATTAACTGTATATTTTATATATGCCAATTACTTGTAACAGGTTTGAGGGTAAAATACTGCAAACTTTGAATTTTTTGTTCTACCTGACATCCATATTTAGATCGTCTTATTTGTCTGCTTTTGTATTTACTGCAGAGAAAGACGCCAATTTCACACCGGCTAGGTGGAATCATTGTAAACAGGATCGACATATGTGTGTATCTATTCTGGGTACTATGAACTCACTTTTGAACAGTAAGTTTGCATCAGGAATTAAGAATTCGATATTTGCATTATGGAAGTCTGGTTAATTCGGAAGTTACCAAAACATGCTGATGAAGATCTTGAAATGTTGACTTTGGGGATTCCATTGGAGACGATTGTTTGGATGTTATTGTACCATCTGCTCTGTGATATATGAACGGGAGTTCAGATTATGTGGCGTGTAGTTCCAGCCTGAAATTCAGCGTTTTGCTTACATCGTCGGCCCTAACTCAATGAATTATCTACGTGCTGCAGGGTGGTCAGATCAAAGTCAGATCAAATAAAACTGCAACAGAATAGTCGAGATATAATCGTAACTTATACCGAAGTTTATACCTTCCTTGTGGAGCATCGCTGGCCACTGTCTTCCAGGCAGAATTCCCTCCATCTACTACCTAATCTAACTTCTGTTAATAAACTAAGTCTAAATCCACGCAACCAGGTTTCCCGAGGTTTGCTCTCTGATTTTCTGCATGTGCCTCCCATGCATAGCCTGGTCAAACACTTAAAAAAATAATCTTCTGACTTCATCGGTATATAAATTTTAACTTTCCAAAGAAATCGGTCAGGCTCAAAAGGGACGACCTGTCCTCACAAAACCAACCAGAATACGTTTCTCACGATACTCAGCAATTCCCTCCCTAATAGTCCTCTCCAATAGCTTGCCAATATCTGACGGAAGACTCACTGGTCTGTAAATCTCTGGACTATCCCCACTGAATTCTTTAAATAATAAAAAGGAAACATTTGCCATCCTCCAATCCTCCGGTCCTACTTCTATGGCTAGTGATAACACAAATATCATAGCCAAAAATGCAGCAATATCTTCATGCGCTTTCTCCAAAGTATATCCATTCTGAAACCGGGGAATGATTATTTTAATATTTTACAAATTTCCAGCGCATAATTTTTATCTTCAGCATTTCTATTTTTTTTACGCTTAATCAACATACATCAGGGTCCCGCTGACCGGTGAATACCAAAGCTAAGTATCTTGAAGGACCTTCACTGCCCCCTTGCACTCAGACCCACGCTTACTATATTAACTCTGATCGGTCCCACTCTCTCTCTCTCCCTTCACCCTCCTGATTTTCACAGACATTAATGCGACTCTCCGAGTCCTTCGCATGTCCCCCTCTAAATGAATTGCTAATTTCCTTTCCGGCGAATTTGTGACTTTCGGAAGCCATGACTGATCCTTTCTTCCTGAACCTTGAATATCTTTATTTCTTCTTCGGGACGAGCTGCTCCATATCTCTTTGTCAGCCAGGTTTACACTAGACTATCTTCCGTTCTCCGCCTCAATGCGTCTAGTCTATACTCAACCCCAATGCATGTGCGCGATCAAGTATTACCTGTTGTGCGTTGCTGCCTGCTTCTACCCAGGTGCAAAGTTACAGTGAACGTCGAATAGTTGACCTGTCACCGGAATCGTTTACATTTCTGGTACTAGATCCAGAATGGACTGTTCTCCAGTTCGCCTGACTGTTTATTGTGGCAGGTCTCCTTACCGGAACAAACTGAGAAATTCCGTCATACCTAAACCTTTTAACGCGCCGAAGTGCCAATGAATTTTAATAAAGTTTACGTTGCCTCTGTCAACAACCGTGCTGATATGACACCTATCCAAGATCTATCTTCAGAACAATTCTTCGCTGCTTCCGATTTTGTTTTTTTTTTCTTTTTTTTTTGGTGATATGGTATGTGGTGTGTGGTCGGTACAGAAAACTCCCAGCGAGTGATTGCTGCTTTTCTGCTTCTCAGTTCTACAAGGAATCCAACAGTAGACATTCTCCACACGGGTTTTTCGCTTTCTGCGGTTGGGTTACTATCAAACACTCCCTGTGTTTCCATGGCACTCCCTTAACTCTCTTTTACTCGATTCTGTCCATTTTGAAACATCTGAACCCGGGAATGACCAAAAGCCATTCCTGACCCTGTCGTTATCACTACTGCAATAATTCGGAGTGTACTTCTACTAATGTAACATTCACTCAAGCTCATTGAAAGTTTGCCCAGTTCTCTACTCAACTGCACGACGTGTGCAATCCTCCGTGGATTTTGCGTTTGCTGGACGAACAGGTGAATGGCTGTTCGAAGTTATGACAAAACCTAATTATTTTAAACTGTTTTATTCGAAAACTCCGCTGAATTGCAATTGGAGTGGACGTTATTTACACAGATGGCCATTTAGCGTAAACACATAATTCATTCCATTCTTCAACTCTTGTCTGAATTTTCTCTGTGTCAGTGTATAGATACAAGTATTGGTGCACGTACTCAGCATTTGAAATATGAACCCAAATTGCTGTAGTATATATACAGGGGATGTCAAATATCTGTCCTGATAAAAATAGTTCTGCGCTTGCCATTTCAGGGAACGAACTACATAGGGCATCCACAGTAATATGAAGTTCGCTGATATAGCAAACAATAAAACCATCGATTTCCGGCGGTTTTCTACCTCGGTATCCTTCTGATTATCACTGCTGTTCCGAAGCCCACCGCGGACTCTATTTGCCGCAATGATATGCCTTACTGTTACCCCATTGAACACTAGAATTAAACCCATTGGTAGCAACGGTGTTAAAATGCTATCGAGAAACTCGAATCCTTTCCACACAGGTAAAGTAGCGTATTCATATGAGAAAGCGCAACGCCACGGCGTGTTGTCAATGATGGCGTAAGGTTCAATGGCAAAGTAAAACGGGGCACATCTCCCGCAGCTGACTATAACCACGGTAACCATAACCACCGTTGCTGTTCTGTCGGTGCAGTATCGGTCCCTCAGCTTTCGACAACATATTGCGATGAAACGATCGAAGGTAAAACAGACCGTAAACCAAACAGAGCAGTCGATGGTTATCACCACAAATACAAGTGTCAGAGCGCATACAGGAGTGATGAGCAGGGATCTGGAATAAATGTAGATATTGTTGGTCTGTTCCACTAAAGCAACAACGATAACCACCATCAGATCCGCTGTTGCCATTCCAACCAGGTAACGGGTGATGCATTTGGAGAGTCCGCATTTTCCTCGAGATAGGATCGCAATCGCTGTTAAATTAACTACAAGAAATTTGGAGAAATAAAAAAAGAAATCACAGAATTATCGGTAGGCTGCAACTCTTATGCTATTCAATGCTATTCAGTAAAATGCTGAAATTCAATGTTTGCCGACTCCGTCGGTGCACTCCTACCGGAGGGGAAAACTGGACTGGAGTTGCAGTGGATTGGTAACCTTCAGACAGTTTAGAGTGATGCATTTGATTCCCACGATGCACGTACTGGTGAGCAGATGATCGCTCCAGAAACAACGTCATTTCCGTTATTAGAAGTGAAATAGTTAAAAGGGATTATGTGTACCGAAATTAAAGTGGTTCAAAGCATAAGATAATTTAGTGATTAATGAAGAACTGACTAGCGTGTCGATATTCGACTGGTCGGCCATTTGAAAAAGTTGCGATCTGGAAAAGCGACCGCTGTCACTTTAGAATGCCGAGCAAAATCAAACCATGAAACTCTGACAATATCGGCAACAAAGTATTTGACAGAAGAGAGAAAAAAAAGTATCTTAACATTGAAAGAAACACGGAAAATGAAACTTAGGATAGCATTTGTACTGTGTAAAAGTCCCACAGTTTAGCGGAACAAAAGCAAGACGACGGCACCATAAATAGATAGACCAGTTCCAGTATCTTACCAGGGATGCCAATCGCTACAACTGTAGGATAGAAAATGCTCGCGATGTAGTAAATCGCAGGATATCCCATAATCAGTCAGAAGCCGCGTTCAGTTGTACGACACGGTCCAACTGCTCATATGGACCGGTGATCGGATTTACAGAGTTAAATGCAGTTCAGAGTAACTCCTCAGAGGCAATTAGTGTGGTTATGACATCAGTCACATAAGGAATAACCAGCAGCAAAACACTGACTTTAATGTGTTTTCTCACTCCGAAACCGTGCCATAAATCCGTCTCCCCAGGGATGTTACCTGTTATTAACGTTAAAGCAAAATGTAATATTAAAGTTACGAATGCAATTTCCAACACACCTGCATTCAGCTGCTGAATTGGGAGATTTTCTGATCATTTTTGTTTCTAACATAGACATTCGTCCTGAAAATCAGCATGGACAATCAACTTCAAACAGATTTATTTTGTCACATTCGGCGGAGCACATTCAGTTCTGACATTAAGGGCTGGATTTCATCTCAGGAGTTGAATTGAGTACAAGTCTATACTGAAAGCGAAAATGGTTTCATTCTTTTCATTAGTTCGTTCAAATCATGTCGAGTGGTTTCAGTGCTGAACATCTCAGATACAGCTGTTGGCCTGAATCACAATAAAGCACGCTGCAGGTATGTTCTTCTTAGCAATGTAAACGAGACCGAGAGCAATATTCCAGGGATCTTTGATAATAAGAAGTCACGTGACCTTGTGACATTAGCTGTGGTTTGTCGTCCGATTGCTAGACTATGTTCTGCAGCAAACACATCGGCCGTTCGATATGAAGCACAGAGCATCTGCTCGTGAATGACTTGGCCATTTCACGTCATAACCGTGACGTGTGGTGCAGTCCATTTAACCTTAAAGACTATAGCCGGAGCTGCCACAATTCTAACATGTCCCCATCCAGATTCGCTTCGAACAGAAGTCGAAAGTAAAATATGTGATCGATTAGCAAGTTCCCAGGCTTGTCTATTATTTGCCACGAAAAACGAATTGAACAAAGTAAAATACAATGCATCATATTCGCACTGAATTTGTGTGCTGAACTTGCTGACACAGCCAGTCAGCATGCTGTCGATGGTGCCTCTGTAGAAATTCCTGAGAATTGGATTCAGCTGTCTGAAGTGAAAGAAGCGCTGTTACCCTTTCTTCACCACCCAGGCGGTATGTAAAGTCGAGGTGAGTTTCCCGGTGATGTGTAAACCAATGAACTTGAAGCTACTCAACTACAGTCCCATTGATGTCAATAGGGGCTGGGCTGTCTCTGTTCATCCTGTAATCTACGATCAGCTGGTTCGTTTTTTCAACATTGAGGGAGATGTTGTTTTCTTAGCCTCCGTGCGTCACGGCGTTGAATTCTGCTCAGTGGGCTGCCGCATTATTTTTGGAAATTAGACCTATCAATGTCATGTCATCGTTACATTTAATCAGTATGTAGGGTCTGTGCGTGGTAACAGGGTCTTTCGTGCATACGGAGTAGAGCGGGGGTCTCCGGACGCATTTCTGGGGGTTCCTATTTTGTGTCTTAAATGGACAGGGACTAAGTGAGCTTATCCTTATCAGCCTGCGGTCCTAAAGGAAGTCCTAAATCCACAAGGCAAGATGCAGGCGGCGTTCTCTGTACTTCTTGTCGAGCCTGGCTGTACTTATGGTGTTGAATGCTGCACTGTAGTGCAATAATAACATTCTAACGTATGCGGCCCTCTTCTCCAGGTGAGTATAGTAATCTTGATCGGATACGTCCGCTGGGAAATTGTAGGGTGCCCAGTGTGGGTGGTAGCATGTTGAAAATCTCGTCCATGACCAGCCTGTCCCAGCAGTTGTTGATGATTGAGGTAACTGCGCAGTAAGCCAATCCTTCAGACATGTTTTCTTGGGACAGGGACAACGGTGGATGTTTTTAAGCAGGAGGACACTACACACTGGGAGCGGGAAAGAATAAAACTGTCTGTGAACACACCAGTCAGCTGAGCCGCGTACACTTTGAATGTTCGCCCTGGGGACGACACGTTCATTCGCTGATGCAAATGCATGAGGTTTAGTGGGTGACTGCGAAGCGATAGAATACCACAATGCGGTACCCCAGTCTACCTTGGGTCTCACCAAAGTGACGGCAGCCGCTCCAGGAGAACCGGATATAACCGTGGGACCGGAAAGGACAGAATTTCTTGAATGGTAGTTGGTGAAACAAGAGGTGCAGGGATAAGTACCAGAATAGATATCAATAATAAGGGATAGTGCACAAGAGAGTGATGCGGAAAGTGATACCTGCAGAAAGAGAAAAGGTAGTGGGGTGGGGTAGGGTTTGCTTATTGTCGCAAGATCCCGTTGGAGACGGAGATGTTATGAAAGATGACTTGTTCATGGGGTGATACATCACAACATTGAAAATCTTTTTTCCCAGTTGTGTTTCAAGGAAATATTATGAAAGCAAAATATTTGGAAAGGTGAGACAGAGATATCGATAAATTCTCATTACTCTCTGGGTGATAATTTCGTTCAGTCAAGCCAAAGCCATGCCAGTATTATGGTATATTTAAAACAATGGATGTTGCAAACTGTTGGTGATAACAACCTGATGTAAATGAAAATGCAGGAAAGCGAGCCGCACTTTAAGCGTGTGTGGATGGTTTGTCAGGTCCTCCAATGGTAGATGTCCACGGTATATTTCTGTGCTGGATAGTGTTGCTATGCCAACTCCCCATCAATTTCAGATGGTATATCTGCGTTGCATACAATCACTGCCGTTGTCGGACTGAGTGTGTTGATCGCGTTCTGGTCAAATTAGGATAATTATCATAAACTGCAAACAATATTAAATTGCTAATGGCTCAGATAAATGGGGTCTTCGACATTCAGGATAAATGATACATATCTTTCATTTTAATTACCAAAAAAAAAGAAAATACTTCTCTTTCTTTAACAGAGAATCACTGTGCTCTGTCGAATGTAAAAACTCATACATGTTTGGAGCTTACTGTTGACGTTATAAAAATGACCATTTCTTAAAATCGTTAAATTTAAACAGCAAAGGTCGTGTCACGATTACCAGAAGTAAAATTCAGGAAAACAATGTTTCCCCTATGATATTTAAAATGTTATAAACATTGATCAACAGAAACATGTTATAGTCTTTAACGATAACGTACTTTGCTCTATAATGCAATAAATAATAATAAAACGATAGTTGTTTTTTTTTAGTATGTTATAGCTAATCCTCCAAAGGACATGGTCAGGGAAGCCGGCTGTGAGGCGTTTGACTCTCGTGGATAAAACCCCGTTAAATCAATCACAGTCCAAAGGGTTCGTTGGAGGGTTTTGAACATTTAGGGAGTGCAGGAGTTATGATGCTATTTTGATATTGTACAAGACGATGGTAATGCCTATTATGGAGTATTCTATGTGTTATAGTCACATGCCTGCATGACCAATATCAATCGTTTTGAAAAAGTGCAGTTAGTCCGCACACTTTCCGGTACTCATACAGAGAAGTTTCACAAGGATTTTGATGGCCTGTCGAACCTCACGAGACTCCGAAGGAGGTAGAGGCGCGGTCGTGTATTCTGCTCAATAACATTATTATGGGGCAGGACCTCTGAGATAGTGACACGCAGGATTTCAAAGTTATGAACCCTTTCAATTTCAGATCCTTGGAGGGGGACAATCTTATGGACTCCTGTAGTCTATAATCATGTAATTGATTTTATTTGGGTGAGGAGTTGTTGTTCTTACATCACTCAGCCAAATTTTCAATTTCCTTCCTGTAAGTTGATCTATCTTCTGTACAGCCCATAACCGTGGTGTCATCAGCAAACTTGTATCTGATGTCGGCGCTTTACATTATCACACAGTGATAGGCGTAAAACGAGTAGAGCAGGGGGCTAAGTACACAGCACTGCGGTACTCCTGTGCTGACGAAGAGTGTGGAGGAGATGGTTTTGACATTGCAATCTGACTGGGGTCTGCAAATGAGGAAATCCTGGTTTGAAACCGATTATTTTGTGGGGAAACGGTGTAAGATATCAAACTGCAAATGATAAAGAGAGTTTCTAGGCCATGCATTTTTGCTGTCCAGATGGTTCATGGTTGAGTGAAGATCCAACGGAATAGCATCTGCTGTAGCGTCTCAAAGGGGTGGTGTTATTCACGCCAAATCATACAAATACCTGAGTCAAAACAAAACCCAGCTTTGGCCAAATAACCACTTCGCACTCTATGTTGTTGCTTAACCAACACGACTGAATCTTTCATGTCCCACTAGTGAATGTCCCGTGAATCCACGTAGGATAATTTTACCTTGTATCTTTCAATTTGCGTTTTTTCCCCTTTTGCATTAGCGGTGTTGACGGTGTTTTCGTGATCGTCTAGTGTCCATAGAAAGGTAATAGTGCGGCCTCCAACACTACCACACTCTAGAGGCCATCCGTTTCCATCCTACCTTGTGTCTCACACACACATGTTGGCGAGGCCTAGTACCGTCATTCGAGCTCAGTGTACAATTCACTAGATGGTGTTGTGTCCACCATGTTATTTTGTGGTATCGCTCTTTCTGGGCCCTCCAAGTGCAAACCGCATTGCTCTGCCCTTCCTTGTCTCAGGTTTCAACGTTCTCACTTAATTCGTCCATCTTGACCACAAATATGAATTTAATTACTCCACCTTTAGTTTCCACTGCTCCGCTCTGTTTCATTTGCTCTGCCCTTTCTTGCCCCTTGATCATGGGGCAAAGAAGTCCATGGGAATAACCACTATCCTCATTTCTCAAGGCATCACATTCTCATTACAGTTTTTAGTTGTCTTTGCATCTCCCTTTCCCACGCTGTACTCATTTTACTCAGTACCTATGCCTGAGTATATGTGGTTTCAGAAGGATCAAACATTTCTCGATCCGTTTTAGATCCATCGGTACAGTGAGCTGCAAGTCTCCTTAACAATCTATTTGTGGCCTCTGTTCTTAAATGACCCCGCTTTAATACTGTTCCATAACTCCTTGGAACACAGTCCATAAATGGAATGCACATGCAGTGGGATGTTACCCACTACTCTGCTAATACCTCGCTAGTGGCTTAACCGCGTAACCTCTGTTGACACCCATAACTGTCATTATTGCGTTCTTCAGACCGGCACATGTTCCCCATCAAAGCTAAGTGTATACTTCGATGCAGACACATTATAGTCATTTTCATTTCCCCAGAGTCGTCTAGGCCGTGTATTATTCTCTGATGACTAGTTGTTTGGAAAATCTCACGAAGATCGTTTTTAGGCACACATGTCCCAATATCTTTAGCGATATTTTAAAGCTGCTGTAACCCGAACGGTATGGTATATGTTATATACTGTTGCTGACCCCTCTCTGTTGGTAGCTAGGTGTGCCGTTTGTAGGGTGTCGGTACAGTTCTTCGTGAAATGATGCTTGTAACTATCATAATAAAATCTGGTAGCTTCATCTGCTAAATCATACTAATCATTATCTCCATATTCACATTCCTCTAACTTTTAGATCCGGAAGTCTATGTATTCCTCTCTGTGCATCTTCAGCGTTGGAATCTGCTTTAAACTCCATGTACGATCTTCGGTACTGATTTCTGAATCACATCCATAGCCGTCTTTGAATAACTGCACTGTTTCCTTTATCTTTCCACTTCATCATTCGTTAGTTCGGCTGCATGATCTAGCATACTTTTTTTAAAAGAAATTTCTCACACTGAAACTTGGGCATATGCATCAGGTCCATACCTCTCCGACCAGGTAACCCTTTCTCTAACGGTTTTGGAGCATTTTTGTTCTGCTTCACACCCATCTCTCTCGACTTCTACGGAGAATTTCTTTTTTTCCGATTATAATCTGAGTCGTTCTGAATTAGCATTTTGTCGGAAGGCTAACAAATCCTCAGTTAAACAGCCAACTGCTCCTGGTCTTTGTAATTGTTTATACATCCTCCTTGTCCGCTCTCCTGTGCGATTTTACAAAGGGCATCCCTAACAGTTTTGCTTTCACAACCAGGGTGACCGGCAGTCTCTTTATATTGTGGCCACTTCCGCAGCACTCACTTCAGGAAGTAGCCACTCCGATTACAACAATCCAAGTCCTTTGAACTTGCAGAGTTTCCTATATTTTTCGGCCTGGGTTAGTAACAGCTAACTACCAAGCCCCAGATCGCTCTCTAGCTCAGCCATGTGGTCCGATTCGAGTCCCGCGCTGCTAAAGCCTATGCGGGGAAGCAAAATCTGCTCAAGCATAACACCGTGTAACAATGATCACCGAGGTACAGAAAATCTGCATTTACCGACAAATAATTGTGATTGTCTCAACTGACTTGCACCTGGGCTCCCAAATTATTTACCTTTGTGCACCCGAGCAGAATCCCTGACCATCCATGAACACTCAATCAAGAGAAAAGGTATATTACCAGGGAAAAAGTCTATGCTGGCCGTGCATTCCTCATGATCCGGATCTCCACGTGTTCACGGGGTCCTTGGTGATCTACGATGGTTGTTCTCTGAATGCTGGGGATTTATCTTCCCGACGTACTGAGGCACCTGCCTCTTATTGTGTTTCTCTTCAATTGGACGTTTGGAATACCATCACGTTAGCTCAAGGCCAACTGCTATCTTCGTACTGGTCATTAAACACGGCTACAAACAACATTGTCCCACCCCCGCCATGTATTTGTCTGTTTCAACTCTGACTGAACCAAACCAGTTAAATGAAGGCAACCAGACAGAATCTAACGAGATTACAGATAGCCTGTTTGGTAGTTCTGGCATTTTACGTAATAAGTAGATTGGTCTCCGATTTAGCAGCTCATTACCTAAAGATCCTTCTGTCCACATTAAAATGCTGTGAATATATTATACAACATCAAGAATCAGTTCAGAGTCCACAAAATTCATGTAAACAAAGACAACTGGCTTGTCGGCTTCCCTCTCTGATTGGACTGTAGTTTCCTCTGTCTAATACTTAAAGCAACCTTATTATTTTCTGTACTTATAGGCATTTTGCTAACATCTTCGCAAATGAATTCGGTAGCAAATATGTGTTAGGAGTATCTGCTATGTCTTTCTCCGCATAATGTAACATCCCTCTATCATTCCTAATATACTTAATTTACTCCTGGACTTTTCGTTTACGTTATTGGGAAATAAAATGCTGTGTGAATTTAGCATTATCGGCAGTATCCTTCTAAACTTACGTTTTGGTAATCCGAAATTCGCACTTGACTATGGCTCTCATAATTGCATATTCCCTACCGTTAACATCATTGCCATTTTTTTTTCTTTAAATATATGCCTTTTCTACAATATTTGATGTCTATCTTTATTTTTCCATGTACCGGTCTAAAGATTTCCGAAATATGCTCGCATTCAAAGGATCTAAGATGGTATATGAAGACATGAATATCATAGAAACATAGAAACATAGAAAATAGGTGCAGGAGTAGGCCATTTGGCCCTTCGAGCCTGCACCGCCATTTATT
>JAUOBT010000416.1:1042-14489 GCA_032362145.1 Hypanus berthalutzae
ACATATAAACCCCCACGGTAAATTCTTCGATATACCTCTCTAGTCGTCTGTTAAATTTCACAAGTGTATCTGCTTCCACCACTGACTCAGGCAGTGCATTCCACGCATCAACCACTCTCTGAGTGAAAAACATTTATCTAATATCCCCCTTGAACTTCCCTCCCGTTACCTTAAAGCCATGTCCTCTTGTACTGAGCAGTGGCGCCCTGGGAAATAGGCGCTGGCTGTCCGCTCTGTCTATTCCTATTAATATCTTGTATACCTCTATCATGTCTGCTCTCATCCTGCTTCTCTGCAAAAACTAAAGCCCGATCTCCCTTTATCTCTGATCAGAATGCATACTCACTAAACACGTCAGCATCCTGGTAAATCTACTCTGTACCCTTTCCAATGTTTCCACATCCTTCCTCCAATGAGGAGAGCAGAAATGGACACAGTACTCCAAGTGTGGCCTACCAGGGTTTTATAGAGCTGCATCATTACATCGCATCGCGATACTAAACCTCGGACCCGCGACGTATGAAAGCTGGCACTCCATAAGCTTTCTTAACTATCCTATCAATCTGTGAGGCAACTGTCAGGGATCTGTGGACATGTACCCCCAGATTCCTCTGCTCTTCCACACTACCAAGTAACCTGTCATTTACTTTCTCCTCTGCCTTGGAGTTTGTTCTTCCAAAGTGTATCACCTCATACTTCTCCGAGTTGAACGCATCTGCTACTTTCCACTGGGAAATCAATACACAAGGGTATACGTCCTATCGAAAGGACAGACAGGTGTGCAGAGTTGGTGTGGTGGCTCTGCTGGTGAGAAATGAAATTCTGTCCCAAGCGAGGGCTGACATAGAAGCAGGAGATGTAGAGTCTGTATGGAGAGCACTGAGAAATTGTAAGGGCAAAAAGACCCTAATGGGAGTTATCTACATGCTCCCAAATAGTTGTGGTTCTACGGAATGCCCTGCCTCAAAAGGCAGTGGAGGCCAATTCTCTGGATGCTTTCAGGAAAGAGTTAGATAGTGCTCTTAAAGATAGCGGACTCATTGGATATGGGGTGAAGGGAAGAACAGGTTATTGATTCTGGATGATCAGCCAAGATCATATTGAACAGCGGTGCTGCCTCGAGAGGCCGAACGGCCTACTCATGCAGCTATTGTCTGTTATATTCATCCCAGTTTTGCATCTTATCAATGTCTCTGCAATCTTCGACAATCCTCTATACTATCTACAACACCACCAAACTTAGTGTCGTCTGCAAACTTGCAAACCAATTCTTCTACCCCACATACATGTCGTTAATAAAAATCACGAAAGGTAGGAGTCCCAGAACTGATCCTGGGGGGACGCCACGAGTCACAAATGTCTAATCCGAATGTGCACCCTCCACTACGATACTTTGCTTTCTGCAGTGAACCTAATTCTGAACCCACCTTGCCATACTTCCCTGGATCCCAGGCCTTCTGATTTGCCGTTTGCTAACTTATCAAATGTCCTCGTGGAGCAGCCTGGGAAATATTCCGTCATTCCCCTGGGACCTATTTGTCCTAATGTAGTTGAACAACTCCAACACTTCCTCTCCCTTAATATCAACACGCTCCAGAGCATCAACCTCACTCATATTGTCCGCACTGTCACCAAGTTCCCTCGCACTGGTGAATACGGAAGAGAAGCATTCATTGAGGACCACGCTCATATCCACCGTCTCCAAGTACATCTTCCCACTTTTATCTCTAATCGGTTCTACCTTCACTCCTGATGTCCTTTTATTCTTTGCATAATTGAAGAATGCCTTGGGGGTTCTTTTACTCTACTTGCCAAGGACTTCTCATACCTCCTTCTTGCTCTCCTCAGCCCCCTTTTAACCTTCTTTCTTGGTACCTTCAATAGACTTATCTGATCCTTACTTCCTGAACTTCACGTATGCTGCCTTCTTCCATCTGATTAGATTTTCCACCACACTTGTTAGCCACCGTTCCTTTACCCTACCATTCTCTATTTTCCTAACTGGGACAAATTTATCACTAACATGCTGCAGGAGATCCCTAAAAATCGACCACATGCCCATAGTACATTTCCCAGTAAAAGGATCATCCCAATTCACACCCTTAAGTTCTAGACTTTTAGCCTCATAATTTGTCCTTCCCCAATTAAAAAAAAAGTCCTGGCCTGTCTGATTCTGTCCTTTTCCATGATAATGTTACAGGCCATGGAGAGGTGTCTCTGTCCTACAGGTGCTCACCCACTGAGAGATCTGTGACCTGACCCGGTTCTTTAACCAATACTAGATTCAGCACAAAATTCCTCCTAATCGTCCTGTCAATATACGTTCTGGACGCACTTGACAAACTCTGCCCCCTCTAAACAATTGGAACTAATCAGGTGGCAATCAATGTTAGGGAAGTTAAAGTCATCCATGGTAACAACCCTGTTATTTCTGGACCTTTCCAAAATTTGCCTACCAATCTGCTCCTTGGTTTCTCTGCTGCTACCAGGGGGCCTATAGAACACCCCCAGTAGAGTAACTGCTCCCTTCCTGAACCTGACCATACTCCCCTTCCACCCCTTCCCCCGGCCACTCTATCCAGGTTAAAGCACTGAAGTGCAATAATATTGAGAATCCATTCCTGCCCTGGAGCCAGCCAAGTCTCTGTGATGGCCACTACATCATAATTCCAGGTATTTATCCAAGCTCCCAGTTCATCACCTTTGTTCCTGATGCTTCTCGCATTGAAGTTCACGCACTTGAGCCGTTCTGACGTACAACCTGCACACCCCTTATTCTATTTCTCTTCCCTCAAAGCCGCTTTATATGCTGGATCTCGCTTTCATCCGTGCACTATACTTGCAGATCCCGCATGACATTTATCCTTCTCCACCTTACTATCTGCTCTAACACTCTGGTTCTCCTCCCCCTGAAAATCTAGTTGAAACCCCCCCAGAGCAGCACTAGCAAACCTTCCCGCAAAGATGTTAGTCCCACACCAGTTCAGGTAAACCCATCCCGGCGGAACAAGTTGAAACATTCCTGGAACTAGACCCAGTTGTCCAGAAAGACGAAGCCGTCCTTCCTACACCAACACCTTAGCCGCGTATATATCTGCATTATCTTCCTATTTCTGGCCTCACTAGCACGCGGCAGGGTTAGCGATCCTGAGATTGCAACCCCGGAGGTCCTGTCCTTCAACTTTGCACCTAACTCCCTAAACTCTCTTTTTCTTTTCTTTTCTTTTCTTCCTATCAGTAGCGTCTGGCCCGAGGCCTATAAATTTGCAACATTGTCTCTCTGCTTATAATCTCAATCTCACGATTTTTGAAGGTCAAAACACTTTATGCTTTCTCAACCACAGAGACAACCTGTGCAGCTGCTTTGAGTGTCCTATGAACTGGAATCCCAAGATCCCTCTGATCCTCCACACTGCCCAGAGTCTTGCCATTCATCCTATATTCTGCCATCACATTTTACCTCCCAAAAACAGCAGCCTGTTCCTTACGATCTGCCACTTCTCAGTCCCAGATTTGCATCCTATGAATACCCCGCTGTAGGCTCGGACAGAACTCATAATTGGGGGTATCCGAAAATTTAAGAACCGCAGCTTCAGATCACCATCGAAATCATTTATGCAATCACGTAGAGTTGAGGTCCAAGAACATATCGCTGAGGCACTCCACTGTTCACCGGCTCCCATGCAGAATATGACACGACTGCAACCTCTCTTTGCCTTCTGTGGGCAAGCCAGTTCTGGATGCACAAAGTAATGTCTCCGTGGGCCACATGTCTCCTTACACGGGATACATTATCAAATGCTCGGTGAAATCAAAATGCACTACAACTACAGCGCTACCTTCATCAATTTGTTCAGTCCCATCCTCGAAAAAAAAGATCAGGCTGGTCAGGCACGACCTGCCTTTGACAAATCCATGCTGAGTATTACCAATCATATTATGCCTCTCCAAATGTTCATAAATCCTGCCTCTCAGGATCTTCTCCATCAACTTACCAACCACTACAGTAAGACTCAATGGTCTATAATATTCTGGTCTATCTCTGCTCCCTTTCTTGAATAAGGGAACAACATACACAACCCTCCATTCTTCTGGGATCTTTCGCATCCTCATTGATGATACAAACATCATCGCCAGAGTCTCAGCAATCTCCTCCGTCTGTTCGTAAGTAGTCTGGTCTTCCATTCTCCGCGGCCTTTGCAGATTGATGCTTTCTAAAAGCTCCAGCATATCATCTTTATTAATATCTACATGCTGAAGGATTTCAGTCCGCTCTAAGTCATCCTTAAAATCGCCAGAACCCTTTATCCAAGTGAACACTTAAGCAAGGTATTCATTATGAACCTCTGCTCTCCCGTCCAGTTCCATACACACTTTTCCACTGTCACATTTGTTTCGTCCTAAACTCTCAAGTCTTATCCACTTGTTCTTCTCATACCTGCAGAGTGTCCAGCAGTTTACCTTAATCTTGTCCTGCAAGGCATTCTTATGACCCATTCTGGCTCTCCTATTTTTTTCTTAGGCTCCCCCTGCTAGCTTTATAATCGTCTAGGTCTCTGTCATCAACTAGTATTTTGAACGTTTCGTAAGGCCTTCTTTTATTCTTGACAAGATTTACAACAGCCTTTGTAGACCACGGTTCCTGTACCTTACCAGCTTTTCCCTTCCTCATTGCAACATACCTATGCAGAATTGCAGGTAATTATCTTCTGATCATTTACCACATTTCTTTAGAACATTTGCTGGCTCGAAGGGCTGAATTGCTTACTCCTGCACTTATTGTCTGTTGTCAATTTATGCTTCCAATCTCCTGCCTGATAGACTCATATTTTGCCCTACTCCAGTTAAACGCTTTGCTGACTTATCTGTTCCCATCCTTCTCCAATGCTATGATAAAGGAGGTAGTGTGTGATTAATGTATCCTTTGGAGATATGATGTAGTGGCAATTACAGAGACTTCGATGGCTCAGGGACAGGAATGGTTACTTCTTCTGCCGGGGTTCAGATATGTCAGAAAGGACAAGGAGGAAGGGAAAATGAGCTGGGGGCGTGGCATCGTGGAACAGTGATACTGTCAGGGCTGCAGAAAAGGTGGACTTGAAGGTGGGTGAAGGTTAGGAACAGGAAGGGGTCAATTACTTTACCGGGTGGTTTTTCGGCCGCCAAATAGTAACAGGGATATCGAGGAGCAGATAGAGAAACAGATCTTGGAAAGATGTCGTGATTGGAAATTTTAATGACACAAAAATCAATTGGCATCTCCCCAGAGCAAGGAGTTTACATGAGGTGAAGTTTGTTAGGTGTGTTCAGGAAGGTTTCTTCACACAATATGTATATTAGCCCACAAAAGGAGAGGTTGCAATTCATTTGGTATTGGGAAATAAACCTGGTCAGCTGTCACAACTCTTAGTCGGAGAGATTCTTGGAGATAACGCGCATAATTCTATCTCCTTTACAATAGCACTGGAGAGAGATAGGAACAGACAAGATAGAAACGTTTTTAGTTGGAGTAAGGGGAATTATCAGGCTATCAGTCAGGAAGCTGCAAGTTTAAATTGAAAACAGATGTTCTCCGAGAAAAGACGGCAGAAATGAGGCAAATATTCAGGGGATATTTGTGTGGAGTTCTGCAGAGGCACGTTCCAATGTGACGAGGAAGTTATGGTAGGGAACAGGAACCGTGGTGTACAAAGGATGCACTAAATCTAGTCAAAAAGAAAAGAAAAGCTCACAAAAGTTTGAGAGAGATAGGTAATGTTAGAGATCTGGAAGATTATAAGGCTAACAGGAAGGAGTTTAAGAAGGAAATTAGGAGAGCCAGAAGGGGTCATGTGAAGATAAGACGGGGAAGAATAGGACCTATCAAGTGTGACAGTCGGAAAGTGTGTATGGATACGGAGGAAATAGAAGAAACTTAATGAATGTTTTGTTTCAGTATTCACTATGGAAAGGGATCTGGGTGATAGTAGCGATCACCTGCAGCATGTTGATATAAAGAAACAGGATGAGTTTGAGCTTTTGGAAAGTATCAAGTTGGTAAGTCGCCGGGACCGGATGAGATGTACCCCAGGCTACTGTGGAGGCGAGAATGGAGATTATTGCACCTCTGGCTATTATCTTTGCAACGTCAAGGGGGCCGGGAAAGGTTCCAGCGGATTGGATGTTTTCGGATGATGTTGCTTTATTCACGAAAGGGTTCGAGATAGCTCAGTGAATTATATACCAGTGAGCCTTAACTCAGTGGTGAGTAAGTGATTTGAGATGATCCTGAGAGGCAGGATTTATGAACATTTGGAGAGATTTAATATAATTGGGAATAGTCAGCATGGTGTTGTCAAGGTGAGGCCGTGCCTTACGAACCTGTTTCAATATTTTCTAGATGTGACTAAGCACATTGATGAAGGAAGGGAAGTAGATGCAGGGTATATGAATTTCAGCAATGCATTTGATAAGGTATCCCTGGAGGGATCTTTGAGAAGGTCAGGAAGCATGGAATCCAGAGAGAAAGAAGAAGTGAAGGAATAGTTGAGGTGGATGAAGAGGACATAAAGCGTTTAATTTCGTTAAAGAAAGAAGGAGACAGGAAACGGAAAGGGAAGGTGTGTGACAGGGAAGTCCTTGAGGTGGGGGACGTGAGTGGGACAGAATGGGCCATTGCCAGCCGATGGTTGGAGAAGGAAGAGAGAGAGAGACAGGGAAACAAAAGGAAGATGAAGAGTGAGACATGGGAGGAGGGAGGTGTGGTGGGAGAGCGCTGGAAGCCCGGAGGGAGGATGGAAGGATGGGTGGAAGGACGGGGAAGATGGGCCGAAGGAAATGAAGGTAGACAGTTGGAAGGGACGGGGGAATACAGAAAGCATCTGTGACTGTGTAAGCAAATCTGCGTGTCAGGGTGACTGGAGTGTCGCGCCTGGAGAGAAGAAAAAGACACAGGCAGATGGGGGAGAGTGGAATAAGATAATGGGGAAGAGGAGACAGTGTGGCAAAGGTGGGCGAGAGGAGGTAGAGAAAAGAGCAAGTGTTGAGAGGGGAGGAAGATACAATAGAGAGAGAGCGTGTGGTGGGAAGGAAAGGGGAGTATGAGAAGGTGACCGTGGGGGAAGCTTGTCGAAGGAAAACGAGAGGAAGAGATAGAGAATGCCACGGAATAAGGAGGGAGAGAGAGAGAGTGCGCCACTGAACGAGTAAAGCGAGAAGGCCTCTGGAGGGAACGAGTTTCGAGGTGAACTGTTCACCTCATTCGGAGGGGTGGGGGGATCGTCCAATGCTTAAAATAGGAACCAGCTGCGGGTGCATCTGTCCTGGATAATTGAGGCTCTGTACGAGTGACAAACTCCATCGGATGTTCCCACCTTCCTCATTCCTGCCCTCCGTCTCAACTTACTTCCACCAAATCCTTTCCTTTCACTGTTCCTACTTCTATTCCTCAGTCCTGACAGAATCCCTCCTCCATCTCCACCGCGCTCTCCATCCTTCCTCTCCTTCTCTCCGCTGCCTTGTTCCATCCTGGTCTCACTCTCTTTACCCGGCTCACCGACACTGTCTCCCCAATCACTCTCCAACTCTCCCGTCTTCATTTCTCCGTCCCACCTTCTCCACTCATCTTTCCCCATCTCCATCACTCCATCCGCTCTCCTCTCTCTACACATCTATTCTCACTCTCCCTTCTCCCCAGCGTGTCCATTGTCATCCACCCTCTATCTCAAATCGACCCTGAATCCTTCCACTCTCATTATTCCCTCAACCACTCTCATTTCTCACGACCACCCTCTGCGACACCCTCAATCTCTCTGCTTCCCGCACTTCCTCCCCCTGCTCTAGGCTTCTAAATTTATCAGCTCTTGATCTGGCGTTGATAGGTACCGGTCTAACCCACTTGTTAACACAGGCTTTCTCTGACAACGGTTGCTTCCCTTATCTGAGCTCAGAGACGCAGAGAATCCTCGGCAGGATGGACCGGAGCGAGAGTCACATGAATGTGAAGTTGGGCAAAAAGGACTCAAGGTCTCCTTCCCGAGGTCAGTGGGGCAGACAGACACGCGACTGATCTATTCTGCAGCTTATACTGGTGTGTGTGATCAACTGGTGGAGGGAAGTTCACACGATGTCTGCCAGGAAGTTTGTGATGAGCGAGTGTGGAGAGAAATTCACTCTGCACTGATCTTGGGAATGTGTGACGTGGCAATGTCGATGGAGATTCACTCTCTGTCTGGCCACGGGAGTGGGTGATGGGACGGTGTGGAGGAAGTTTCATTCTGTGTCTGATCCCCGGTGTGTGTGATCGGACTGGTGGAGGGAGATTAAATCTGTGTCTGACCCCGGGAGTGTGTGATGGGACTGTGTGGAGGGAGATTCACTCTGAGCCTGATGCCAGAAGCGTGCGATGGGACGGTGGGCGGGAGCTTCAGTATGAGCTTGAATCGGGGAATGAGTGATGCGACGGTGTGGATGGAGATTCACTCTGTGTCTGATCCCGAGATTGTGTGATGGGTCGGTGTGGAGGGAGATGCACTCTGTGTCTGACCCCGGGAGTGTGTGATGGGACGGTGCAGAGGGAGCCTCACTCTGTCCCTGACCTTCTCTGCTCTGTCCCCAGCTGAACGTGATGTATTGTACGCGGAAGTGAATTTCAAGACCCCCTCGGCGCCCCGGGTCCGGACAGATCGAGGTCAGTTTCATCTTTGTTAGTTTGTCCCTGTTTTGCTAATACGTTGAATCCTGTCGAGAGATCTCAGGGCAAACGTACCTAATGATTGCCTGTTTGAGCATATGGCGGATTGAACGCGTGGGAGAGACGACGAGGGGTGTGTCTTTCTGAGAGGGACGATGGGGAGGGTGCTGAGAGGAGTGAACGCCCTTCGACTGGCGGTGTAGAAGGAGCGCCGTGGGATTGTTTGAGGAGAGTGGGCTGCGAGACGGGTCGGTGAGGAGAGATAGCATGGGATGTGCCGTGTGGAGGAAGGGGCGACGATGAGCGAGCGCTGCGCGGTGGGGTGGCAGAGGTGAATGAGCGCTGTGTTGGTGTGGTGAGGACGGAACGCGTTATGAATTCATAACTCTCACTTTTCTTAACACCACTCGGATTTCCTTCTTTCCACTTCTCTCCCCTTCCTCAACTCCTCACACGCTCTCCGCTCTCCCACTCTCCCTCCACCCTCTCACTGTTTTCCCCACTGTGTCCCACTGTCCCGTTCTATTCGCTCTCTCTCATTGCCCCCTATCCCTCCCGTCTCCTCTGTCACAGTCACGGTGTCTACCACTCCCGGTAGCCCCCTCGCGCTCGTTCCCTCTCTCTCCGCTCCGTCTCATTCTTCCCCGTCCGCCCCTCCCGGTCTTCCAACCTCGGCTCTGTCCCTCAAGTTGTCCCTCAACTCCCGTCAAGCACTCTCCTCCTCTCGATCCCCGTCTCTTTTCCTGTCCCTGACGCACTCTCCCCTCGCACTTCTCTCTCTCTCAAATTCTCTTCTTCTCCCTTCCCCATTTCTCTCCGACGTTTCCTCCCCTCACTTTCCCTTCTCAATTCCCCTGTCTTTAACCCTGACTCACACCTCTCTCTGCCCTCTCACTGTTCCCGACTCTCCCCATCCCTCCCCCTGTCTCAGACTCTCTCACCCCGTTCTCGCTCCCCATCCTTTCTGTCACATCTTCGCACCCATCGCACCTGTCGCTTCCTCCCCCTCTCTGCGCATCGCCCTCCTCTGCTGCCTCCTGTATCTCTCCTCTCTACCCCTCCTTCTTCTCTCTCTTCCCGACATCCTACTCCATTCTGTACTACTGCACTCTCTCACTTATCTGCTCTCTCTCTCTCCCCCAGACGGTCTGAACTCCACCTACTCAGAGCTGAACTTTCCGAAAGAGGAACCCCGCATCGATGAGGGCGAAGGTCCTCGCATTTCCTCAGCACCCGGCGGGTCAACCACTGCACAAAAAGGTCAGAGTTCACAACAATGTCGTCATCGGGATGGGTCACGTGTCATACTCCCAAGTGTCCAAGTTTCTAATGCATCTGCTTCGAACACTTTTTCTGACAGTTCGTCCTGCAGACTGATCACAAGCTTGTGACTCGGCTCCCTAATTAAATCCCACTCCACTCTCACCTTAGATTTGTGCGCTCTGGTCTTCGATTCTCCAGGTCGACGGAAAGTAGCTGCACGCATTCACCGCTCTTGGATTTATACGTCTCTCTCGACGCTCCATGGAATAAAGTCCCCACCCGTCCGACCGACCTCTATCCTTAAATTAATCCCGCGAGTCCAGCAACATCGTCGTTCTCCTCCTTCTCTCACTCCCCAATCGTCCCGCACTACTCACCTCACTCTCTCTGTCCTTCTCCTCCTCTACTCGGTTCCCGATTCTTCCCAACCACTCTCCTACAAGCCATTCGCCATCTAGCACTTCTTTCTCCCCATCTCACCACTCTTCCCCCTTCGCCCCACTCTGTTCCTCTCTCCTCCCTTATTCCCTCCCTCTGACTGTCACTTTTCCCCTCTCCCGCCCCTGTCTATCTCCTCCTGTCATCCGCCCTCATCTCTCTCCTTCTACGCCATCCACTATCACCTTAATCCTCTGTCCTTTGGTTACCAATACCCCGGACCTCTCCTCTCTCTCCTTCACCCTACGTACGCCCCTCGTGATTTTATACAATTCCTTAAGGTCACCATTGCGATCCGCGGAATAAATTCCCGACCTGCCCGAACTGTCTCCATACCTCACTCCCCCGAGGCCAACATCCTCATGAACCTTCCAGAACAGTGGCCTTTCCTATATCAGGGCGACCGACACTGAACAAGAGCGGCGTCACTGTACGTCTACAACGTGACCTCCCGACTCCTGTACCATCATCTTCCAGAGCAGTGTACCATCTGAGACCTTGTTAAATTATAGGTAGATTACATCTAGTCCCCGGGCTTGATCAGTTCTTCCCGATCATATTTGACCGATAAATCTCTGGGTCTCAGGCCAACCAGTAATACCCTCCTCCTCCATCTTCCACACTCCAGATCTCCCCCTCCATCCCTCTCTCACCGCTCCTTTCCTTCTCCGTCTCTCCCTCACTTCCTCTCTTCCATCTCCCAGAATGATCTATCATCTGGGATCTTTGTGATAGTATTCGTTAAGGTCAGTGTAAATTTTGTCAACCAATCAGGACAAACAAGTCCTCCGCAATCTAATCGGTCTGTCTAATCTACACTGGCCCCACCTGTTTATACAGAGTAGCCCAACAATAGCTCATTGAAGTCCCTGTCCATCCACATCTAGTACACTGCCCGAAACATCCGTCCTGCTGTCTTACTTCAAAGATGGAAATCTGACATGTTCTCTCCGTGGACACTGTCTACATTTCCTGATGTCTCGTTGAAGCAGCCAGTATAACCCTAGACCCCGACCCAACCCAGCCGCACTCCCTCCCATCGGGGAGAAAGGTACGAAAGCAGGTCCGACCAGTCTCAAGAACGGCTTCTGCCCCGTTTCTGTCGGATTAAAGAACGGCCCTCCGGGACGATCAGATGGAGTCCTGACCTCATGATCTACATCGTCGTGGCCCCTTGCATCTTATCGTCTGCCTGTACTGTCCACTCTCTGTAACTGTGACGCTTTATTCTTCAGGACCTCTCCTGTTTGTAATGTATATAGAAACATTGAAACATTGAAAACATACAGCACAATACAGGCTCTTCGGCCCACAAAGTTGTGACGAGCATGTCCCTACCTTAGAACTACTTAGGAGATACCCAGGGCCATCTATTTTTCTAAGCTCAATGTAGCCATCCAACAGACCCAAGAATGTCCCTACCGGTTCCGTCTCCAACACCGCCGCCTGCAGCCCATTCCATGCACTCACCACTCTCTGAATAAAAAAAAACTTACCCCTGAAATCTCCTTTGTACCTACTTCCAAGCACCCTAAGAGCCAGTCCTCTCGTGCGAGCGATTTCAGTCCTGCGAAAAACCCTCTGACTCCCCGCACGATCAATGCCTCACATCATTTTGTTCACCTCTACCATGTCACCCCTCATCCTCCATCGCTCCAAGGAAAATAGTTTGAGTTCACTCAACCTATTCTCATAAGTCACGCTCTCAAATACAGTGAACATCCTTGTCAATCTCCTCCGCCCCCTTTCTATGGATTCCACGTCTTTCCTACAGTGAGGCGAACAGAACTGAGCTCAGTTCTCCAAGTAGGGGCTGACCAGGGTTCGGTATCGCTGCAACATTACCTCTCAGCTCCGAAATGCAATTCCAAGATTGGTGAAGGCCAATACACCGTAGGCATTCTTAACCATTCTGGGCAGCTGCTTTGAGCTGGGACCCCAAGATCCCTCTGATTCTACACACTGCCAAGAGCCTTACCATCAATACTTTATTCTGACATCGTATTTGACCTATCAAAATGAACCACTTCACCAGGGTTTCGGCCCGAGACTCGTCACTACCTCCTCCCATAGCTGCTGTCTAGCCTGCTGAGTTTTGCCAACATTTTGTCTTTTTATTTATTTCTATCATCTGCAGATTCGCTCGTCGTACACTTCACAAATAACTGGGTTGAACTCCTTCTGCCACTTCCAGCCGGTTTCGCATCCCGCTGTAACTTCTGTCAGCCCTCCAACTATCCACAAAACTCCAAACATTGTGTCATCCGCAAACCTACGAACCCATCCCTACACATCTTCATCCAGTTCATTTATAGAAGTCACGAAGAATAACGGCCCCAGAATAGTTCCTTGCTGCACTCCACCGGTAACCGATTTCCATGCAGAATATGACCCTTCTGCAATCACTCTTTGCCTTCTGTGGCAAACCCGTTGTGGCTCCAAAAAGCAATATCCCCTTGGATCCCATTCCTCCGTACTTTCTCAATAAACCTTGCAAGGGGTACCTTACAAAATGTTTTGCTGAAATCTATATACACTGCATCAACTGTTCTTCTTTATCAATGTGTTTGGTCACATCCCCACACAAATTCAATCAGTCTCGTAAGGCACGATCTGCCCTTTGCAAAGCAATGCTGACAACTGCTTCACATATAATACCTCTCCAAATGTTCATAAATCCTGCCTCTCAGGATCTTCTCCATCAGCTTACCAACAGCTGAGGTAATACTCACTGGGCTATAATTTCATGGGATATCTTTTCTAACTTTCTTGAATAAAGGAAAAACATCCACAACCTTCCAATCCTCCGGAACCTCCCATATCTCCATTGATGATGCAAAGATCATCGCCAGAGTCTCAACAATCTCTTCCCTCGCCTCCCACTATAGCCTGGAGGTATATAATGCCCGGTACCGGCGATTTATCCAATTTGATGCTTTCCAAAAGATCCATGACATCCTCTTTCTTAATATCTACATTCTCAGGCTTTTCCGTCTGCTGCAAGTCAATAGACAATAGACAATAGACAATAGGTGCAGAAGTAGACCATTCGGCCCTTCGAGCCTGCACCGCCAT
>JAUOBT010000416.1:14589-24840 GCA_032362145.1 Hypanus berthalutzae
CTTCAAGGTCTCCTTGCACTACAGACACAAGTTTGCTCTTTTATCTCTGATATCTCCCACTTTCTCTCTCGTCATCCACCCTCACCTCAATCCTATGCCCTCTGGCTCACGGCACTCCCGGAGTAGTGTACCATCTGAGACCTTGTTAAACTCTAGGTAGATTACATCTACTCCCCGTGCCTGATCTGTCCTTCCAGATCAAAGTAACCCGACAGCTCTCCCTGGGTCTCACGCCATCTAGTACCTCTCTCTTCTCCTCCATCTTCCACCCTCCCTACTTCCCCACTCCCTCCCTCTCTCATCAGTCAATTCTTTCTCCGTCTCTTCCTCCCTTCATCTCTTCCATATCCCAGAGTAATCTGCCGTCTGGGATCTTGTGACTGCACTTGTTAAAGTCAGTGTACATTTTATCCGGCAATCTGAACATGCGAGTAATCCGCAATCAAGTCAGTCAGTCTAATCGCCCGAGGCCTCTCCCCATTATGCAGAGCAGCCCAACAAATGCCTTATTGAAGTCCCTGCACATCCTGTCAACTACACTGTCTCATCGTCCGTCTTGGTGCCTCTCTCCAAAGATGGAAAACTGACATGTTCCCTCCGTGGACACTTGTCTACACTTCCCGCTGCCTCGGTGCAGTAGCCAGATTAATCATAGACCCCTACCCAGCACGGACCCCTCCCTTCGTGGGGGATGGGGGGGGGGGTGGGATTGAGATATTAGATTACCGAACGGGACCATAGAGCGAACTGATGGACTCCTGACCAGACGATCGACCTCGTCGTGGTCCCTTGCACCTTATCGTCTGGCTGCGCTGCCCTCTCTCAGTAACTGTGCCGCTTTACTCTGCATTCCGTGATTGTTTTACGCTGCCCTACAACTATGAAAGGATTTGTATCTCTGGATGTAACTGGGACCTTGCCTGTCCGTGATGTACAAAAGTAATCTGGATTAATTGTAGAGAGGTGCTTTAGACACGTAAAAACATAGAAAACATACAGCTCAATACAGGCCCTTCGACCCACAAAGCTCTGCCGAACATGTCCACACCGAAGAACTACCAAGGCTTTACCCACAGCCCTCTGTTCTTCTCAGTTTGATTTGGCCATCCAGGAGTCCGGTAAAGAACGTATCATTTCCGTCTTCACTACCGCCGCCGGTAACCCATTCTACGCACTCACCACTCCCTGTGTAAAAAACATACCCCTGACATGTCTTCTTCACTACTTCCAAGCACCTTCAAACTATTCCCTCTCGTGCTAACCATTTCAGCCCTGAGAAACAGCCTACATGATCTATACGATCAGTGTCTCTCCTTATCTTGTACACCACTATTAGTTCATCTCTCATCCTCCATCGCTCCAAGGAGAAACGGCCGAGTTCTCTCACCCTATTCTTATAAGTTATGCTCGCCAATCCAGGCAACATCCTTGGAAATCTCTTACGGTTTTCAAGTCCGTCATATTGTGAGAAACATTGAAAACCTACAGCGCAATACAGGCGTTTCAGCTCACAAATTTGTGCCGAACCTGTCCCTACCTTAGACATCAGTAGGCTTACCGAGAGCCCTCTATTTTCTACGGTCTACGTGGCTATCCAAAATGTCCTTAAATGACCCTATCGTGTCCGCCTCCAGCACCGTCGCCGGCAGCCCATTCCACGCACTCACCACTGTCTGCTTAAAAAACGTACCCCTGATATATTCTCTGTACTTACTCCCCAGCACGTTAAACGTGTGTCCTCTTGTGGCAACAATTTCAGCCCTGACACGTCTCATCCTCCGTCGCTCCAAAGAGAATACGCCGAGTTCACTCAACCAGTTCTCATAAGGCATGCTCCCCAATCCAGGAAACATCATAGAAAATCTCATTTGAATCCATTCTATAGCTTCCAAATCCTTTCATTAGTGAGTTAACCAGAATTGAGCACAGTACTACATCTGGTATCTAAACAGTGTCCTACATAAATGAAACATTACCTCGTAGCTCCTAAATTCAACTTCACGATTGATGAAGGACAATTTACCGTATTTTCTTAACCACCAATTCAACCTACGTAGCAGCTTTGAGTGTCCAATAGAGTCAGACCCGAAGATCCCTATGATCCTCCACCCTGCCCAGAGTTTTATCATTAATACTATATTGTACCATCATATTTGACCTACCAAAAAGAGCCACATCACACTTCTCTGTGTGGAACTCCATCGGACACCTCTCAGACCAGTTTGCATCCTATCAATGTCCCGCTGTAACATCTGACAACTCTCCACACTATCCACAACACCTCCAACCATGGTGTAACCAGCGAAATTATTAACCCATCTCTCCACTTCTTCATCCAGGTTATTTAAAAAAAAAATCACAAAGGGTAGGTGGCCCAGAACAGATCTCTGAGGCACCCCGCTAGTCCCAGGTGTCCATGCAGGATATGACCTTACCACAAGAATAATTTGCGTTTTGTGGGCAAGCCAGTTATTGATCCACAAGGCAATATCCCCTTGGATCCCGTGACTTCTTAATTTCTCAATAAGCCTAGCATGGGGTATCATTTCAAATACCTTGCTATAATCCAAAAACACCACTTCTCCGGCTCTACCTTCATCAACGTGCTTAGTCACGTCCTCAAAATACTCTATCAGACTCGTGAGGCACGACCGACCTGCCTTTGACAAAGCCATGATCACTATTCCTATTCATATTAGACCTCTCAAAATGTTCATAAATCCTGCCTCTCAGGATCTTCTCCATCAACTAAGCAACCATTAAAGTAAGACTCACTGGCCTATAATTTCGTGGGCTATCCCTCTTCCATTTCTTGAATAAGGGAATAACATTCGCAACCCTCCAATACTCCGGAAACCCTCCCCTCCTCATTGAAGATGTAACGGTCATTGCCGGAGGGTCAGCAATCTCGTACCTCGCTCCCCACAGTAGCCTGGGGTACATTTAATCCGGTCCCGGTGACTTGTCCAACTTGATGCTTTCCAGAAGCTCCAGCACATCCTCTTTCTTAATTTCTACATCCGTAAGCTTTTTAATCCACTGCAAGACATCCCTTCAATCTCCAAGATCATCTTCCGTAATGGATCCAGAAGCAAATAATCATTCAGAACCTCCGCTATTTCCTCCGGTTCCATACACACATTTCCATCGTCTCACTTGATTTGTCCTATTTTCTCACGTCTCATCCACTTGATCTCAACATACCTATAGAATGCCTTGGGGTTTTCTTTAACTCTGACCGCCAGGACCTCCTCATGGCTCCCTCTGGCTCTCCTAATCTCATTCTTAAGCTCTTTCTTGCTCTCCATAAATTCTTCTATATTCATATCAGTACCTTCTTTTTGAAACTTTCGAACAGTCTTCTTTTCATCAGATGTGATGTACAACAGCCTTTCTACACCGGGGTTCCTGTACCCGACCATCCTTTCAATGTCTCAGTGGAACGCACCTACTCAGAGCCCCACACAAGAACACACTGAACTTTGCCACATTTCTCCCGTACGTTTCTCTGCGAAGTTCTGTTTCCAACTAAATCTTCCAACTTCGTGCCTGATAGTCGCATAGTGCCCTTTAATACAATTAAACGTTCCCTAACTTGTCAGTGCCTATCCCTCTCCAATGCTATGGTAAAGGAGATAGAATTGTGAACAGTATCTCCAAAATGCTCTCCCACTGAGAGAGCTGACAACTGACCTGGTTCATTTCCCAATACCAGATCAAGTGCAGCCTCTCCTCTTGTAGGACTATTTACATATTGTGTCAAGAATCCTTCCTGAACACACCTAACAAACTCCACCCCATCTAAACACCCTCACTCTAGGAAGATGCCAATCAACAGTAGGGAAATTGAAAACTCCCACCGAAGCAATCCGATTGTTATTACTCCTTTCCAGAATCTGTCTCCCTCTCTGCTCCTCGATGTCCCTGTTACTATTGAATGGACTATACAAAACGTCCATTAGAGTTATTGACTGCTCCCTATTCCTAACGTACACGCACAGAGACTGCGCAGACAATTCCTCCATGGCGTCCTCCTTTTCAGCAGCCGTGACAATATCGCTGATCAACAGTGCCATGCCCCCAGCTTTATATTTCCCTTCCTGCCTATCTTTTCTGAAACATCTCAACCCGGCACTTGAAGTTGCCATTCCTGAACTCGAGCCACCTAAGTTTCTGTAATGGCCACAACATCATAGCTGATCGACGCTCTGAGCTCATCCGCTCTTCGAATTAAAATAGACTCATCTCAAACTTTGGACTGAGCGCGTCCCTTCTCTATCAGCTGCCTATCCTTCCTTTCTAGATTGTCTCCAAACGTTCTCTATTTGTGAGCCAACCATCGGTCTAAGCGCGTCTCTTCTCTTTCAGCTGCCTATCCTTCATAATCTCCAAACCTTCTCTTTTTGTGAACCAACCATCGGTATGAGCGCGTCCCTAGTCTATCACCTGACTACACTCCCTCTCGCATTGTCTCCAAGCTTTCTCTATTTGTGAGCCAACCTCCCTTTCCTCTGTCACTTCAGTTCGGTTCCCAAACCCTAGCAATTCTCGGTTAAACTCTCCTCACTAGCCTTCGCAAACTTCCCCGCCAGGATAGAATTCCTCTTCGGATTCCGCTACAAACCCATCCTTTTTGTAGCGATCACCCTTGCTACAAAAGAGCTTCAAATGATCCAGAAAATTGAATTCCTGTCCACTGCTCCAATCCCTCAGCCACGTGTTTATCTTCACCTCATTCTATCAAAAACATCCCGGACACTGGTACCTACGAGGCAAACTACCGTCCGCGTTTCTTTTCTGCGTCCACAGAATCGCTTATCTGGGCCCCTGACTACAGAGTCCCCTATGGCCCCTGTATTCCTCCTCCTTTCCCTACATTTCCGAGCCACAGGACCAGACTCTGTAACAGAGGCGCGACAACTGTTGCTTCCTCCAGGTAGCCGTCCCGAGTCAACAGTAATCAGGCAGGAATACTTATTGTTAGTGGGCACAGCCACTGGGGTACTCTCTAATACCTGCTTCTTGCCCTTCCATCTCCTGACTGTCAGTAGCGCTAGTAGCTTTGCAGACAATAGGAAAATAGTTGGTGTTGTGGGCTGTGTGGACAACTGGCAAAGAATTCAGCATGGATCAGTTTCAGATATGGTTTGAGGAACTGGTAGGTGGAGTTTAACACTGAAGAACGTAGAATGATGCGCCTTGGTAGGTCGAATGAAGAGATAGCACCCTATGAAATCCAGGATTATAAACACAGTTGATGAGCAGAGGATATTTGGGTCCATGGTCATCACTCCCTGAACGTGGCAGCACGTTTTAATAGCATGGTTAAGAAGGCGTATGGCATGCTTGACAATCAACAATAGTTGTAGGAGTAGGCCATTCTGCCCTTCGAGCCAGCACCGCCATTCAATGTGATCATGGCTGATCATCCACAATCAGTACCCCGTTACACCATAACCCTTGACTCCGCTATCTTTAAGAGCTCTATCTAACTCTTTCTTGAAATCATCCAGAGAATTGGCCTCCACTGCCTTCTGAGGCAGAGCATTCCATAGATCCACAACTCTTGAGATGAAAAAGTTTTTTCCCCTTAACTCCGTTCTAAATGGCCTACTCCTTATTCTTAAAATGTGGCCTCTTGTTGTGGACTCCCCCAACATCGGGAACACGTTTCCTGCTCTAGCGTGTCCAATCCCTAAATAATCTAACATGTTTCAATCAGATCCCTTCTCATCCTTCTAAATTGCAGTGTATACAATCTCAGTCCCTCCAATCGTTCAACATATGACTGTCCTGCCATCCCAGTAATTAATGCTTGCTTTTATTAGTCGGGACATTGAGTATAGATGTCAGGGAGTTATGTTGCAACTTTATAAAAATCACTAGTTAGGCTGAATCAGGCGTATTCTATATAGTTCTGGTCACCCCATTATCGGAAAGATGTCAGGGCGTCTGGGAGCCTCCGGAGAGGTTTAACAGGATTCTGCCGGGATTCGATGGCAAGTGTTACAACGGGAGGTCGGACACCTGGGTCGCTTCCTCTGGAGCCTAGGAGACTCACGGGAGATCTGACTGATCTCTGGAATCCGTCAGACACCTGTCAGCCTTTGTCAAGTCAAGGGATTGGGACTGTCGGGGATGACGGCTGAAAATAGATGAGGTTGAGAGAGGGAGGGGGTGATATTGTTGGAAGGAGAGAGCGCGGATGGTGGGTTGAAAGGAGACCCAGTGGGTGTCACGGCTGAGTTCACGCACACGCTGAATGGTCTCTCCACAGGTCCGCATAAACAGGAGACGAAAAAGAACATCGGAAATACGCCATACCGGAAGACGTGCATTCTCTGCCTAGTTACGTCCTTCCTCATCGGGATAGTGGCAGGGGTCTCGATCCATGGTGAGTCGAACGGGCTCCGGGATGAGTCAGACCATAAACAAACAAAATGGAATGAAACGTAAGCATAAAACACCACAGTGACACTGACACACTATTAACCGTGACACCAACACGTGCCTCATCGTGAAACCGACATGTCCCTCACGGTGAAACTTACACTACCTTCACGTTGACGTTCCCCTCACTGTATCGCCGATACGATCCTCATCGTGACACGGACCTCGACGATCCCCTACCCCTGACCCCGACACAGCCCGCACTGTAACATCACAATGCGATGTGGGAGGATTTGGGAAGTGTAGACTGGGAACACAGACAATATGGTGGAACGGTTGAGCAACACTGGTGGGCTATCAACGATTTTTTACGCTGTCCAACAGAATTATACAAGGCATAGACAAGGCAGGGTGGGGGTGGGGAGTAGCCCGCCTTGCATAACCAAGGAAATAAAATAAAGCATGAGACTAAAAGCTCATGCATATTAATTCGTCAAGAGTTGTGGGAAACTGGAAGACTAGGAAAACTTTAAGAAACAGCAAAAAACACCAAAGAGCAATAAAGAAAGGGAAGCTACATTATGAAAACAAACCAGCTCAAAATTAAAATTGGATAGTAAAAGTTATTTTAATTATCTACAGCAGAAAGGAGTGGCCGAAGTGAATTTAGGTCCCTTGGAGTACGAGAAGGGGGAATTGATATTGGGTAATGAGGAAATGGCAGTGGCTTTCAATGACTATTTTGCGTCGTCTTCACGGTGGAGTACGTGCCGGACATGTCAAAGAGAGATGTTATGGGTGAGATGGGAGCTGAGGACCTCAATACAATAGCTGAGTAAACTTGTGCGCCCGAAAATAGACAAGTCTCTGGTCCGGATGGAATGCTTCCCAGGGTGCTGAAAGACATGGCCGAAGTTATAGTTGAGGCTTTGGTAATAATTTACAAAAGATCTCTGGGCTTAGTGCCGGTCCGAGTGGATTGGAAGAATGTCACGCCGGTGTTCAAAAAAGTAGGCAAGCAAAAGGCCTTTAACTCTAGGCCTGATGAACTCTCCTGATGAAGGGTTTGGGCCCGAAACGTCGTCACTACCTCCTCCCATAGATGCTGTCTGGCCTGCTGAGTTCCGCCAGCATTTTGTGTTTTTATTTATTTCCGGCATCTGCAAATTTACACGTGTTAACTCTATGCCGGTTAGTTTAACGTCTGTAGCTGGGAAAATGCTTGAGGCTACCATTCAATAAGAAATACCGAAGTTTCTGGAAAGAAATGGATCCATTAAGCAGCATGAATTCAGCAAAGGAAGATCTTGTTTGACAAACCTCTTTGAGCATATAACGAGCGCAGTGAATAGAGGGGAAGAGATGACGCTACTTGGATATGCAGAAAGTGTTCGATAAGATGCAGCATAAAATACCAATCAATAAGATACAGATGTGGGGGTGATGTATTACATGGATTGAGCGTCAGTTGACTAATAGAAAGAAAGCGTTGTGATACATGGGTGTTACGCTGTTTGGCAATCAGTGGTGAGCGGTGCGTGGCAGGCGCCGATGCTGGGCCCGCAACTGCACACGATATATATTAACGACCCAGAAGAGGGGATCGAGTGCAGTGTGTCTTGGTGTGCTGATTATGCTTAATTCAGAGGAAAAGGGGATTCTGCAGAAGATACGGAGACTCTACAGAGAGATACAGACAGGTTAAATGAGTGGGCAATGGACTAGCAGATCGTGTACAATATTGGTAAATTGGAGCCTTTCCACGTTGGAAGAAAAAAATGAAAGTGCAGATTATTATTTAATTGGTGAAAGATTGCAGCGTGCTGTTGTGTAGAGGGACTTGGGAGTGCTTGCGCATGAACCACAAAAGGACAAAAGGTTGTTTTGCAGGTAGTAGGCTGTTAAGAAGGCAAACGTGACGTTGCTGGAGAGATTGAATTTAAAAGCAAGGTCGATGTGCAACAACTGTATAGGGTACTGGTGAGGCCGCACCTCGAGTACTGCATGCAGTTCTTGTCTTAATTGAGAATGGATTGACTCTCTGCGGAGGAGGTGCAGAGGAGGATCGTCAGGATGATTCCAGAGTTGAAGGTTGCAAGATTACACTCTCAGGAGAGATTGAGTCGCCTAGGACTGTACTCGCTTGGATTCAGAAGAATCAGAGGAACTCTTACTGAAATTCATACAATTTTAAAAGGATAGATAATATAGAGGCAGGAGAGTTGTTTCGACTAGAAGGTGAGACGATAACTAAGGGATATAAGACCATAAGATCTAGGAGCAGATGTCGGCCATTCTGCCCATCGAGTCTGCTCCTCTATTCAATCATGGGCTGATCCAATTGTTCTAGTCATTCACTCCCTTGTTTTCGCCTCATACCCTTTGATGCCCTGACCAATCAGGATCGTATCTATCTCTCCCTACGAATGACTTGTCCTCCACAGCCTCCCGCGGCAACAAATTCCACGGATTACCACCCTCTGACTAAAGTAATTTCTCCGCACCTCAGTTCTAACTGGACGTGCTTCAATCCTCAAATCGTGCCCTATTGTCAGAGAATCCCCTACCATGGGAAATAACTTTGCCATCTCTAATCCTTTCAGGCTTGGTAATATTCAGAATGTTTCTGTGAGATTCCCCCTCATTCTCCTGAACTGCAGGAAAACAACCCAAGAACTGCCAGACGTTCCTCATGCGGTAACCATTTCATTCCTGGAATCATTCTGGTGAATCTTCTCTGAACCCTCTCCAATGTCATTATATGCTTCTTAAATTAAGGAGCCCAAAACTGCACACACTACTCCTAGTTTGGTCTCACAGGTGCCTTCTGGAGCCTCAAAATCACACCCCTACACTTGTATTCTACACCTCCGTAAATGAATGTCAACATTGCATTTAACTTCTTCAAAACCGACTCCACCTGCAGGTTAACCTTTAGGACATCTTGCACAAGGACTCCCAAGTCCCTTTGTAACTCTGCATTTTCAGCTTTCTCCCCATCTAAATAACAGTCTCCGTTGATTTCTTCCACCAAAGTGCACGACCATTTACTTTCCAACCTTGCATTTCATTTGCCATTACTTTTCCCATTCCCATAAACCATTTAAGTCTCTTTGCAGACTGCCTGTTTCCTCAACACTACCCGCTCCTCCTCCTGCCTTTGTATCATCGCCAAATTTAGCCACAAGTCCATTAGTACAGTAGTCCATATCATTCACGTACATCGTAAAAAGGCAGCGGTTCCAACTCCGACCTCTGTGGAATTCCACTGGTAACCAGCAGCTGGCAGAATAGGATCCTTTTATTCCCACTCTCTGTTTTCTGCTGATCTGCCAATACCCGCCCCCTACCCCCATGCTAATAACTTTCCTGGAATTCCTTGGCATCTTTTCTTTCTCATCAGCCTCATATGTGGCACCTTGTCAAGTCCTTCTGCAATCCAAGTGCACCACATCTACTGCATCTCGTTTGTCTACCCTGCTTCTAATTCCCTCAAGAAATTGCAGTATGTTAGTCAGGCAGGATTTTCCTTTCCAGAAACCATGTCGGCTTTGGCCTATCTTGTCATGTGCTTCCAGGTACTCCGTAATCTCATCCCTAACAATCGATTCCAACAACTTGCCAACTACTGATGATAGGCTAACTGGTCTATAGTTTCCTTTGTGCTGCCTCCCACCTTTCGTAAGTAGTGGAGCAGCATTTCAATTTTCCAGACATCCGGTGAAAGGCTAGAATCTATCGATCTTTGAAAGATCATCATTAAGAGGGAACGATGACGGTGAGAACAATATGAGTGAGGTTGATGTTCTGGAGCATGTTGATATTAAGGGAGAGGAGGTGTTGGAGTTGTTAAAATACATT
>JAUOBT010000421.1:0-11010 GCA_032362145.1 Hypanus berthalutzae
AGAGAGAGAGAGAGAGAGAGAGAGAGAGAGAGAGAGAGAGAGAGAGAGGGAGAAAGAGAGAGAGAAGAGAGAAATAACCCCTAACTCGTTCACCAAACACGGCTGGTCAACCACAGTGTAAAACTCCTTCAACACCTTCCCGTCACACAATGCTGGGGTACGACCCAGAGTGTACGACCCAGAGTGCAGCTCCCTCGGCTCTGTCTGTTACACATTCCCGGGGTCCCACACGAGTCATTCGCTGTCTATCTCTCTGTCTGTCAGTCTATCTGTATCTCTCTCTTTCTCTGTCCTTAAGATTAGGTGCGGGGGCTGGAGAATTTTGCCTCACCTTTCCTGCTTGTCAACAGATGGCAGAGGAAATTGTTTTCGGGATACATAAGATTTTTTTGAGGTTGTAAGGATTCTTGAGACAGGTTGTCTGCCAGAGGACCAGAAGGAAATTCACGCTTGTCCCGGATTCAACGTTCGAATGCAACTCATGGACATTTAGACGATATTGCCACCGTTTGCTGCTCATCTCCTGATATCGTTCCCAAAGAGTCTTCTAGTCTCGGTCGGGAGTAATCGGCGAGTGACGAATCTCTGTCAAGAAACAAAGATATGCTTACGAAAGGTTCATAGTGCGAGGTAATATTCGATATCTAGAAGTTTATAAAGCCAATCGGAAGGAGCTTAAGAGGGAAATTAGGGGAGCCAAAAGGGGCCCGATGAAGGCCATGACAGACAGGAGTATAGAAAACCCCAAGGCATTCTACAAGTCCGTGAAGTGCAAGAGGATAAGACGTGAAAGAATTGGACCCATCAAGTGTGACAGTGGGAAAGTGTGTATAGAACCGGATGAAATAGCAGGGGTACTTAATGAACAAATTACTTCAGTATTCAATATGGAAAAGGGTCTTGATGAAAGTAGTGATAACTTGCAGCAGACTGAAAAACTTGAACATGTAGATACTAAGAAAGAGAATGAACTTTTGGAAAGTTCAATTTGGATAAATCGCTGGGACCGGATTAAGTGTACCCCAGGCTACCCTGGGACACGAGGCAGTAGATTAGAGAACCTCTGGCAATTATCTTTGCATCCTCAGTGGGGACGTGAGAATTTCCGGAGGATTGAAGGGTTGCGAATATTCTTCCTCTATTCAGGAAAGGGAGTAGAGATAGCCCGGAAAATTGTAGACTAGTGTGTCGTACTTCACTAGTTGAGAAGTAAATAGAGAAAATCCTAAGATTTTATGAACCTGAGAGGTATGATATGATATGATTAGGAGCAGTCAGAATAGCTTTGTCAAGGGCAAGTTGTGCCGTAAAACCCTGACTGAAATTATTTTGTGAATTAACTCGTTGCTGAAGGAAGAGCAGTAGATATAGCGGAAATAGATTCCATCAAGGCTTTTGATAAGGTACCCCATGCATGGTTCATTGAGCAACCACAGAAGCATGGGATACAAGGGGACATTGACTTGTGGATCCAGAACTAGGTAACTCACTCACAGAAGGCAAAGAGTGGGCGTGGACGGGACATATTCTTCATGGAGGACCGTGAGAAGTGGGGTGCCTCAGGGATCTGTTCTGGGACCACGACTCTTCGCGATGTTTTATAAATGATCGGGATGAGGAAGTAGAGGGATGGGTTAGTAAGTTTGATGATGGCACAAGGCTTAGAGGTATTGCGGATAGAGTTGAAGGTTGTCAGAGTTTACAGCGGGACAATGATTGGATGGAAAACTGGATGACAAGTAGCAGATGCAGTTCAAATCAGAGACGTCTGAAGTGATTCAATTTGATAGGTCAATAATATGGCAGAATACAGTATTAATGGTAAGAATCTTGGCACTGTGGAGGATTAGAGAGATCTTGGGTCCAGAGGACGCTCAAAGCAGCTGCGCAGGTTGACGCAATTGTTAAGAAGGCGTCCGGTGTATTTGCCCTCATCAATCGTGGAATTCAATCGTGGAGTCGAGAGCTGATGCTGCAGCTTCATAGGCCCCTGACCAGACCCCCCTTGGAGTACCTTGCTTATTTCTCGTCGCCTCACTACAGGAAGGATGCGGAAGCCAGAGAAAGGGTTCAGAGCAGATTAACAAGGATGTTGCGTCGATTGGGGAGCATGACCTATGATAATAGGTTGGGTGAACTCGTCCTTATCTCCTTTGAGCGACGGAGGATGACAGGAGACCTGATAGAGGTGTATAAGATGATGAGAGGAATTGATCGTGTGGATAGACAGAGAGTTTTTTTTTCCCCAAGGGCTGAAATGGCTAACACGAGGGGTCATATTTTAAGGTGCTTGTAAATAGGAAGTATGGGGTATGTCACAGATACTGCTGGGAGCATGGAATGCACTGCCGACAATGGTGGTTGAGGCGGACACAATAGGGTCTTCTCAGGAACTCGTAGATAGGTACATGGAGCTTAGAAATTTAGAGGGCTATGCTGTAGGTCAATTCTAGTCAAATTCTAGAGAAGGTTATATTGTCAGCACAAGATTGTGGGCGGAAGGACCTGTAATGTGCTGTAGGTTTCAAAGTTCTATATTTCATGGTTTTTTTACAGCATTAAAAATGAGTTGATTTAATGTGGATGTGTTGACATTGATGAACATAAAAATGTCACAATGCACGTGTCAATAATTATTATTTCATTGTGATCATATTTAACTCCATACTTGTCATCGTAGTGTTTGTTGAGACTTGAACACAGAAATGCTTTGCTGCCTGCTTGCATTCGGAATGAGAAATTGGACTGTCGAGTCAACCGATTCTGAAGACTAGCGGTATACGTTTTATATTTATTAGGTTTTTTTTTCAGCCGCAGTGTAGGCATCATTTTTTTTTAGTTGAGAGTCTTACTCAATGGCCCTGTTTGGCCTAGTGTTTATTGTTTTCTTTTTCCTTCCATGTAACACTCTTCGCATTAAAGTCTGTGAACAATCAACCTGCATCAGTATTTCTCACTCTGTACTTGGGCCATATCCGAATACGGTGACAGTGAGTCTCAACCACACAAAGCTGGACCCAGCAGAGAGAGGGCAGCTGACGTTGGCCATGAGGCTCATTGGGCAGAGTGATTCATTGAGGCCACAATGTATGAACTCGTGTTTCTGTCTCCATCGTGACAGAAGGATCTTGCCAAGTTTTGAACCGAGCAAAGTGACATTTCCACATTTTTGGGTTGATAATGAGTGCCTTCTTTCTCAGTGCATATCGTGAATCTACATTCCAAGAGTTCCGGGTCTACATACCGACCTTCTCCAGACTGCATTGAGTTTCGCCGGTTTCCATACCAAGCTTTTCAAGTCACAACCACCTACATTTACAGCTTTGTGGTTCTGTGACTCACGGGTCCATATCAAATGAGCGCTTCAAGCAAGCTTATCAATTGATCCAACAAATTGATATTCAAGTCAGTAGTGTAAATAATGGAAGTGCCCTGCTCCAAAAGCTGATCCCTGGCTGCAGTGTGCAAATACACAAGTAATGTAACCCTATCAAAGTATTTTAACCTCTTGACGAAAGTCATGGTACAGACCTGGAAAAAAATAAACGTTCATGTAGCAAATTAAACAGATCTAAAGAAAACCAGCTAGCTTAGCGATGAAAGAAGCCTGTCCACGTTGTCTTGATCTGTAAAATTGGGAATATATCCTAATTGCCTCCAGAAAAATTGTGAATGATAAAACACTGTGCACAAGATTTTAAAAGGTTCATTCTCTCCGTTTTAATTTCCATGTTTTCAAGGTTTCCCAAGGGTTCTTCTCAACGTAGCCAAAGTTTTCATTTTTTTTCCCGATAGTTTCCAAGGCTTCTTCAATGTGTTTATGGATTTTCGATGCCCTTTCCATCTCAAGGACTCCCAAGCCTCCCTGTGGGCCCCACCCATGGTTTCTTCATCTCAGTCAGGGTTCACTGTCTAAGTCCGTTGGGAGTCCCAGGTCTCTCAGTCTCTCTGGATTCCTAAGACTCCCTGCCACTCAAGTTCCCCATGCCTCCATCTCAAGCTCCATAGGTCTCTTGTTTCATCCCTGGATCTCACTTTTTCAGGTCATTCTGGGCCATTAGGTGCCAGATATAGGTGGGGGGGGGGTGATCCTGTAGTGACATCCGCAGGCTTGTGCAGGGCATCAGAGGCATTGGGTTTGAAATCTTTCGCTTCTGAATTGGTTACTGAACAATGTTTATTCATGGTTTAAGAGTTCCTTGCATTTTTCTCGAGCGAGTTTGTCTTTGTAATGCGGTTTCCTGGGGTTTTCTGTTTAAATTGCTTTAGTCTGGTAGGCTCAGGGATTCTATGTCAGTTTTATTGTCGAAGCAGATAACTGATTAGCTCCAATCAGAGGGTCCTCATTTTGTGAATAATTTGTCTCACGGTGTCATTTGGTTGAGCTACACCTCTGTATAAGCTCTTGTTTCAGTCTCCACATGTAAAGTCTTTGGCTCTGATATTGGCAGGGCACACCATGGTACTTATCCACCAGGTGTACACGGGTCTGTGGAACCTCAGGGGCTGTGCCTGGAGAGGAGGGACCCGTCTCAACCACCAATTGGGCAGCGCAGTAGATAAGGCAATGGCGCTTGTAAGTATCCACAAGCCTGTTGATTATTATTTCACTGTGAAAGTTTTTCACTCCGTACTTGTCGTTGTGGTGTTTCTGGAGATATGACCACAGCAATGCTTCACTGCCTGCTTGCATTCGGCCTGAGAAATTGGACTGTTAAGTCAAATGACTCTGATGACTAGTGGAATTAGTTTTATATTTAGCTGTTCTTATCAGCAGCAGTGTAGGCTTCGATTTCCATTTGACAGTCTTAGTCAACGACCCTATTTGCCTGCTGCTTATTGTTTTCCTTTTCCTGTAACACTGTTCGCATTAAATGCCGTGAACTATCGACATGCAGCAGTGTCTCTCACTCCTCATTTGGGACATATCAGAACACGGTGACAGCAAAGCTTGACCACACAAAGATTGACCCAGCAGAGAGAGAGGGCAGCTGGCCTTGGCCATGAAATGCATTGTTCAGAGCGATTCACCGAAGCAACAAAGTTCTGTTGGAATTTCTGTCGGCATTTCTGGAGGGAAACTAGGGTGGAATACAAATAAAATGTTACTCAGCAGGTCTGGTAGCATTTATGGAGGGAAAGGGTCTTGGCCCGAAGCGTCGACAGTGCTTCTCCTGATAGATGCTGCCTGGCCTCCTGCGTTCCACCAGCATTTTGTGTGTGTTGTTTAAAGCCTTTCTTTTATTGTTATTTTTCCACTTTGTTTTGCAGACTCTCTTTAGCACTGAAGTAAATTCAGTTGAATGATTGCTCTTTATCACATGGCGATCTATCTTATTTGCTTGTTGATAACCTAAAAATACTTATATATTTCATATTCATGTATCTGCTATATTGAATCCTGATGCTCTGCCATAGAGTACAAGCTCTACGGCACCTTTTGTAATGTTTGATGTTCAGCACTGTTCAGTCTGAAGCTCATGTATATATCTTTAGAAATTAGTTACATTATTTGAATTAATCGTTTCAGCTTTACAGATGCAAGAGCAAATATTTTCAAATCATTCTGTACAGCAGAAGTGTCAAGCAATAATTCATTTGTTTTTCTTTTTCCTGATTTGTTCCCTGAATTTTGTCCAATTCAGCAAATTAGACAGTGGGTTTAAAGCCAGACAAAACCGTAGTGGGTTTTGTGCTTGACAACAGTAGTTGTTCCTTTGTGGTTGTTGATATGTGACTATTGTACGCCACTGCTTCGGCAGATGTTGTATATATTTCACAAGTATTGGGTGGATGTATTAGGAAGTTTTATTAACTACGAGTCAAAGAGAATCAAATGTTTTTGATAGTCAATATAAAAGCATTAAAGATTTCTCCTTTCCCTCCGAGCTTGATATAGAATTACATCTTCTATTATCAGTGGTTACTTAAATCCCTTCATACCCTGATAGTATTCTGTCTGCTTTTCAGTAAGTATATTCTGGTTATTTAAGTGACTGGTTATTAGTTGCGAGATGCCCAATGTTATAATTTTATATATAAAATTTTATATATATATATCATTATAAAATAGATGATTACAATCAAAAGTCTTGTAAATACAGAATTAAAACTATCCTTGAGGCTGGTGGTACAGACCTTAAGCCTTTTATACCTTCTTCCCCATGGGAGTATGGAAGACAGAATGTTTGAAGTGGTTTGGGGTTCAGCACCAAGGCTTTGGGAGGGGGAAGTAGAATCTTGCTAACTTGGTTGAGTTCTTCCGGGAAGTGACAAAGATGATGTATGAAGTTACATAGTGGACATTGCCTACCTGGATATTAGTCGGGTGTTTAACTAGATCCGACGACGGATTCTCATAAAGGAAATTAACATGCTTGAGGACGATGATGAATTAGACTTTTGGATTCATAGTTGTCTTCCCCATAGCAGACAGATGGTATTGAGGCTTAACCTGGCTAGCGATCTTCGACTAGTGACATTCCACAATCAAACACACTGAGATCGGCCATATATACACGTATGTCCCTTCCCCAAGACTGGCCTCCAAACCTACCCAGCAATGCTCTGGGAATTACTTTACCAGAAGGACCGCTTTGCCAAAATGAACCAGTCCCACCCCACCCACTCACCCATTTAATTTGGGATGGGAATAAATGCTGGGACTTTCAATAAGAGTCGCTTCCCAGAGATGTTCTCTCTGTCAAGGCGAATACATTTCGCTTAATTCATATCCCAAAAATGCTCTCTTCATCTGGGCAGCTGTATTTCCTCTGATACACACCTGGAAATCCTTTAAACAGGTAGTACATTTCCTGCAGTGGAGTCACAGGTGCCCAAGTACCACATGTACCACACTCACACATTTTCCCTCTCCTCTGATCAATCTCTAACTTTCTAACCCTCCAAAAAAGTCTCCCATTTACCCTCCTCCCTGCCACATTCTGCAAACACATCACCCTCATATTTTGCTCACCCACTCCTTGTTGGGGACATGATAATTCCATGTTTGATGAGCTTCCGAGTTCACAGGCAGTCGCTTCACTTGTACTGGTACCAGGGTTCTGATCAGGGTTGCTGACATCACTGTCTCTGCTATGACAGGAAGTCGCCTCACTTGTACTGGTTCCAGTCTCCTGATCGGTGTCTCTGACGTCACTGTCTCTGGTCTGACAGGCAGTCGCTTCACTTGTATTGGTACCAGTGTTCTGATCGGGGTCGCTGACATCACTGTCTCTGCTCTGACAGGAAGTCGCCTCACTTGTACTGGTTCCATTCTCCTGATCGGTGTCTCTGACGTCGCTGTCTCTGGTCTGACAGGCAGTCGCCTCACTTGTGCTGGTTCCAGTGTCCTGATCTGTGTCTCTGACATCACTGTCTCTGGACTGACTTTGCTCCTCGTCCTCTGCGGCCGGACTTCTCTTTATTGGGATATTGCTCTCAATCTGACCCTGCTTTGGTGCATTGTTACCGGTATGCCGATCACCTTCACACGATGTGCCATCTAGTGAATACCTCTTGAAAACTTTCCGTGCCCAATTAAATATTCCACCTGAAAGAAATGACGAATTACAAGTTATACTAGACTGATTTAGATCTCAGCAAAACAAGAAATCACAATGGGTGGCTACAATAAGATATTAAGACATAGATACAGAATTAGGACATTTGGCACATCGAATCTTCTCCGCCATTCAATCATAGCTGATCCTTTTCCCCCTCCTCAACCCCATTTCTCGGCCTTCTTACCCTAACATTTGATGCCATCTCCAATCAATAACCTACAGGTCTCTGCCATAAATACTCTCAATGATCCGGCCTCCACAACTGCTTGTGGTAACAAATTCCACATGTTCACCACCCTCTGGCTAAATAAATTTCTGTTTTAAAGGATGATCCTCTATTCTGAGGCTGTGCCCTCTTATCCTGGACTTCCCCACCACTGGAAGCATCTTTCAACATCTATTCTCTCTAAGACTTTCAACATTCGAAAGGGTACAATTAGATCTCCCGCCCTCATCTTTCTAAATTCCAGTGAGAACAGACCCAGAGCCATCAAACAATGGAGCCGAGACTGTGGCTGACCCGATTTGGATTGGAACCATGCTGGTGAATGTGAAACGCACGACCTGCCAGGTGACCATCCTGATAAGCCGGTGAGTGGACACATCCAGTCCCAGATACAGAACAGGATAGACACAATAGTACTGAGTACTGGCTATGCAGTAGTTAATCAGACAGATAATCAGGGATTCTTAATGGAATGGTGTCAAGTGATACCGTAAAATATCACTGGGATTATTCTTCACAAGCAAAAACCTCCCTAGGTCACAGAGCGTCACACACAGATAACAACACACACAAAATTCTCGTGGAACACAGCAGACAAGGCAGCATCTATAAGGAGAAGCACGGTCAACTTTTCAGGCTTAGACCCTTCGTCAGGACTAACTGAAAGGAAAGATAGTAGGAGATTTGAAATTAGTGGGGGGCAGGGGGAAATGCGAAATGATAGGAGAAGACCAGAGGGAGTGCATGGAGCTAAGAGCTGAAAGGAGCCTCTGGTCTTCTCCTATCATTTCGCATTTCCCTTTCCCCCCACTACTTTCATTACTTTTACGATCTTTCCTTTCCAGTTAGTCCTGATGAAGGGTCTCGGCCCGAAACGTCGACAGTGCTTCTCCTGGTTTTAATCCAATTTGGTAGATTAGGGAGTGGGTTTAAAGCCAGACAAGATCATAGAAGGCTCTGCGTTTCGTTCTGGAAAATGCGTACATTTATTTTGATAACAGTTGTTGTTCCTTTGCGGTGGTTAGTAGGTGATTATTTGACGCCAGTGCTTCGTCAGATGTTGTAGATGTTTCACAAGTATCAAGTGTGTATATATATATATATATTTTATTAACCACGAGTCAGGGACAGAATCAAATGTTCAAATGTTTTTTGATAGTCAATATAAAAGCATAAAATATTTCTGTTTTTCCTCCAGGCTTGATATAGAATTACATTCTATTATCAGTTGTTCCTTAAATCCCTCCATATCCTAACAGTATCCTTTCTGCCCTTTTGTAAGTATATTCTGGTTATCCCTGTGACTGGTTATTAGTTGCGAGATGCACGATGTTATAATTTTATGTATAAAATTGTCTGATTATGATTAATAACATAATTGGTGACCATCAATAGTCTTATAAATGCAGAATTAAACTTGTCCTCGAGGCCGGTGGTACATAACTGCAGCCTTTTATGTCTTCTGCCCCATGGGAGTATGAAAGACAGAATGCTTGAGGTGGGTGAGGGTTCAGCAGCGAGGCTTTGGGCGGGGGAAATAGAATCTTGCGAACTTGATTGAGTTCCTCCAGGAAGTGACAAAGCTGATGGATGAAGTTACACAGTGGATCTTGCCTACTTGGATATTAGTCGGGTGTTACACAAGGTCCCACATGGGAGTCTCATACAGAAATTTAACATGCTTGGGATCTGTGGTGAATTGGCCTTTTGGATTCATCGATATCTTCCCCATTGCAGGCATATGGTATTGAGGTTTAACCTGGCTGGCGATCTTTGACCAGTCATGTTCCACAAAGAGCCACACTGGATTCGGCCATGTAAACACATATGTCCTTTTCCCCAAAACGGGCCTCAAATCCTACCCAACAATGCTCTGCGAATTACCTTACCAGAAGAACCACTTTGTCAGAAATGAATCACTCCCAACCCAGCCACTCACCTATTTCAATTTAGGATGGTAATAAATTTTGGGACTGTCATTGGGAGTCGCTTCCCCGAGATGGTCTCAGCATCCTGGCAAATATATTTCCCTTAATTCAAATTCCAGAAATGCATTTCATCTGGAAAGCTACATTTTCTCCGATGCTCATCCTGGAAATCCTGGAAACAGGTAGTACACTTCCTGTAGTGGTGCAACGGGGGCCCCACTACCACGTGTACCACACCCACACATTTCCCCACTCCTCTCAGCAATTCCTATGTTCCTAACCCTCCAACAAAGTCTCCCATTTACCCTCCTCCCTGCCACATACTGTGAACACACCACCCTCATATTTCACTCACCGACTCCTTGTTGGGGACTTGACAATTCTATGTTTGATGAGCTTCCGAGCTGAAAGACAGTCGCCTCACTTGTGGTGGTTCCAGGTTTCTGATCAGTGTCTCTGACACCACTGTCTCTGGGCTGACATTGCTCTCCCTCCTCTGCGGCTGGATCGTTTTCAACTTGGACATCGCTCTTCATCTGACCCTGCTTGGGTGCATTGTTTCCGGTGTCCCGATCATCTTCACTCAGTTGGTCGCCTGGTAAAAAGCTCTTGAGTATTTTCCATACCCTATTTAATTTCCCACCTGAAATAAATGACAAATTACAAGTTATACTGGAGTGATTTACAGCTCAGCAAAACAAGGATACACAATGGGTGGCTACAATAAGATCATAAGACTTAGATACAGAATTAGGACATTTGGCCCATCGAATCTGCTCCGCCATTCAATCATGGCTGATCCTTTATTACCCTCCTCAACCCCATACCTCGGTATTCTTCCCGTAACCTTAGATGCTGTGTCCAATCAATAATCTACAGGTCTCTGCCTTAAATACACCCAGTGTTCCGGCCTCCACAGCTGCCTGTGGTAACAAATTCCACCAATTCGCCACCCTCTGGCTGAATAAACTTCTCTTTAAATGGATGATCCTCTGTCCTGAGACTGTGCCCTCTTATCCTGGACTTCCCAACCACTTGAAACATCTTTCAACATCTATTCTGTCTAAGCCTTTCAACATTCAATAGAAAGTAGACAATAGGTGCAGAAGTAGCCGCTCGGCCCTTTGAGCCTGCATCACCATTCTGAGATCATGGCTGATCATCTACTATCAATACCCGGTTCCTGCCTTTCCCCATATCCCTTGATTCCCCTCTCCATAAGATACCTATCTAGCTCCTTCTTGAAAGCATCCAGAGAATTGGCCTCCACTATCTTCCGAGGCAGTGCATT